>JAEVFF010000270.1:7410-255563 GCA_018901945.1 Pugionium dolabratum
GGTGAATCTCGGTGTTGGCACTTCTGGAAGTTCGCGGGGCGAATGCGTTTATACCACTGTGAGCTACTTCAACATCATTCATTTCCAATGTCATCAAGAGGCCAAAAGAGCCGATGCTGCTCTTAAAAACCCAAAGAAAGAATGGGAAGGAGCTATGTTACGTAACAATGAATCCCTTTGCAACTCTCTCTTCCCTGTAAACGGTCCCTTAGTTCCTTTAGCGCAGTATCTTCGCTACGTTGAGCAATACTGGGATAACCTCAATGCTCTTGGTCGAGCCGACGGAAGCAGACTCCGCCTCTTGACGTATGACATAGTCCTGGTAAGTTAAAAATCAGTTCTGAAACGTTCTCTATTAGTGATTACTATCCTTCCTTTGGCATTGCGTGATGTGCTGACAACTTGTTTGTCTCCAGATGCTGGCTCGGTTTGCAACGGGAGCTTCATTTAGCGCTGATTGCCGAGGTGGAGGAAGAGATAGTAATTCCCGTTTCTTGCCTTTCATGCTCCAAATGGCCCGTCATCTTCTTGACCAAGGAGGCCCCACGCAGCGCACCAATATGGCTAAATCTGTTTCATCCTACATATCTTCATCAACATCTACAGCAACAGTGCCGTCACTGAACTCGCGACCTTTAACTCCTGGATCTCAGCTACCATCAACTGGAGCCGAGGAAACCGTTCAGTTCATGATGGTAAACTCGCTTCTGGCAGAATCATATGAATCATGGCTCCAACACCGTCGTGTCTTTCTCCAGCGCGGGATTTACCATACTTTCATGCAACACGCTCACAGTCGGAAGGCTTCTGGTGCTGCGGAATCAACCAGTTCGGGAGGCACAACTCATGATGCAGAAACCTTAACCGGTGATGAGCTTCTCTCTATTGTGAAGCCAATGCTAGTCTACACCGGGATGATAGAACAGCTGCAACAATTCTTCAAAGCAAAGAAACTGTCTCACGTCGAAGAGAAGAAAGAAGGTACATCAAGTGGAATCGAGCTTGAACCATGGGAGATTGTAATGAAAGAGAAGTTGCTGAATGTGAAAGATATGATTGGTTTCTCTAGAGAATTGATCTCGTGGCTCGACGACATCAACTCTGCTACTGATCTACAAGAAGCTTTTGATATTGTCGGCGTTTTAGCTGATGTTTTGTCCGGAGGTATTACTCAATGCGATGAGTTTGTGAGATCAGCGATCGATATTGGAAATGGAAAAGCCTGAAAAAGTTTTGTTCATTTTCGAGAACGACAAAGAGCTTTGACATGTTTTTATTTGGTTATGTGATGGATTTCTACTTTGGAGAATTTTCGTTGTTGTAAACATGGCGTTTATGTTGTTGTGCTACTAATGCAAAACACACGCATATTGCTCTTTGTTTAACCTCGCTTACGTGTAAGACTGAATTGGCTAAGTCAAGTTTCCATTCATTTTGAAAACTTTTTTATCCCTTTACTTTAAAACTTCTCAAAGAGTTTAGTAATATTCTCAACATATAAAAAATTTTAGATTGTTTTTTTAACATTATTTTGCTTAATCTAATTACATAGCATGATGAACGACAAAAACGTTATGTTTATTTTAAATAATATCATAATCTATAAATGAATCAATTTATAAATTTATAAACAACAATTATTTACTAACAATTAGTAATAAAATATAAATAGAATGCACTTATAATATATTTTGGAGTGAAACTTGAAGTCACGTATAATTTTTGTGTAAATGTATGGACTTGGTTTCGATTTCCGTTGAGCGCGTCCAGACAGGGTTGGGACTGAGTCCAAGCAAATCAATCACGTATTTACGGTCATCAATATTAATACAAAAAAAGTTGACATTTATTCCAAAATTATTCTTATCACAATAGCAAATAAAAATATACTGTTTATTTAAGTTTTTCAGTTCGAATCTTTCTAACAACATAAAATGGTATATTATTTTTTTTTGTGTGGCCCTATTAAATTCAGAGCCGGCTCTGCGTCCAGTTGAGGTTAGAACAAATGCTTTTGGTCCACTTTCACCTCAAGACTAAGCTTCCGTTTCCAAGTTTTTCAGTTTAACCGGTCCGATTTTCGTTTTTTTGGTTCGGTTCTAAACTAAGGATTTACAATAAACAGTTTCTCAAACATCTTATTCACCACAGAACTTTTATATCTACATTACGTGAAACTATTTGCATTTGAAAAATTAGGTAAGGCATTAATAGTTCAATAAATTACGTCAACAAAATATCAATTTCAAAAAAAAATTCCTTTTCAGTGGACACAAAGTAAATAAATATATAGAACGCAATAATTGGGAAGGTTAAGGCATTGAGGCACCGACACAATTTTGTTTATGCTCTCGTGGGGATATTAGTTGTTTAATGTCCTTTTCCAACCAATATTAATATATTATTATTGCTTTTTCTTTATTTTTATAGTTTAACATCGTGTACAATAAAATTTATTCTCACCTTTATTTAAATTATTCTCTTTCAACTGATCTTTTAAGGTTTTAGTATAAAACTAATATTTTTCTATTTTGATGCTTTAATTTTGTTGCACAAATATTAAAAAATAATTTAATTTTTTAGTTCTTCCAAACTAAAACATTATTTATTACTTCAAACAATAGCCAAAAATGCTATAAATAGTAAAAAAAATTTCAATTAATCTTTTTTATTAAAAACTGATAATCAAAGAAATTTGGTTTAAAACTCTGTTATGCAATGAAGAGTTGTTTTGACTATTTGTATTTTGCAATTTGTTTTGTCATTGGTTAAATTTAAATTTAATTAAACTAAAAAAGGTGATTTGCTATAAAAGAATAAATAATTTTTTTTAAAAAAAAATTTAAGCTATATGTAAAAATTAAAACGTCATTTAATCAATTTTTAAATTTAAACAGAGACAGTTCCTCGACACTTATTTGGGCTCTCCAATGTACATGGTCACTTGGATTTCGACATGTGATTTACGAAGGTGATAACCTCTATTTAAACAATTTTTTCAACCACAAAAAAATTTGTATACAGCTGCAACATTATATTCAGACGATCAAATCATATATTCAAATATTCGATGGAATTATTTTTTAGCACTGTCCTCGATCTGAAAATTTAGTGTCGGATTACTTGGCATCTTCAGTCACCGATACTGATTGAAATATTTATTATGATTGTCGTTATTTTTTACAATTTTTTGTAAACAATAATATTGATCATTAATGAAAGTATTTTAAGGGGAAAAAAAGAGGAGACAGTTCCTAACAAAAAGAAAATGGTCAAACGCTTTGCCATTTATTTAGTTAAAATTGATAATAATTTCTGTAACACTTAAATGCAAATAACTTCTAACTACCTTTGTTTAAAATTTGTAAAATTTACGAGTTTTTTCATGTCGCTGTGAATCTCATGCTCATAGATTAACGTAAAGTGCATTAATATTTAAAGTATTGATTAAATGTATATGAGAGATTATATACAAAATTGATATTAAGATATCAATTTCGTTAGGGAGGACCTATTCCTATGCCTCTAACCACAAACTAATCCATCATAATTTTGCTATCAATCACGAAAACACAAACCTTTGTCAGTCGACGACATAACTTTTAAATTTAACTATATAGAGAAAATGTGTATATATGTGCACACATGTGACATTTCAATAATTGTAAATTGAGAAAATATAGTAAAATACAAACAAAGCAAACAACTCTCCTCGTCACGGGACTTTGTTGTTTTTCTCTATTTCGGTATATTTTCTCAATTTTTGTGTCCAAATAGTGTAAAATCGATTTCGTAATATAAATTTAAATAGAGTAATACTTTAAAATATCACGTTTTAAAAGTTTTTCTTCCAATCCCAAAATTAAATTCCTAAAAATAACATAAATACTTATGTAAAAATATTTATTTATTCTAAATAAATTATATATAAACTTAAAATATTATATTTGGGTTCATTTTTTTCAATTTAGGGTTTAATTTTTTCTATTAAAATATAGTTTTAATGCATTTTAATCTTAAATTTGTGCTATTATTAGAAATTTAAACTAATGATACTATTTTTGGAATAAAAACTTAAAAAAATACTATTTTAGACATTTGTCCGTTTGAATATACTATATTTATCTAAAAATGGAAACCTATATTTCATCATTTGTAATTTACTAAAAAATTTCTACAGTAACTATTATATATAGGTGTTAGTTTTTACAGATACTTTGATGAAATTTATACGACACTTCAAATGAACCAAATTATATAAATGTTTGATTCTATCACTCACAGAAAACATATTATTACTTTCAATAGTTTATTTTAGAGTAGAGTAAGGAAATTCAATATACCATGGACCTACCTATTTATAACTTATTGAAAAGTCTATTTTTAAATGTCTATCAAAAAAAATTTGATAAACTAAAGTTTGCAAAATTGATTTATTATGTATAGCCAAAAAAAGTATTTCTATAGAACCAGAATATAATTGTTAAAATAAATTCACCTTGTTAAATTACATATTATTCAAACATAATGTTTGAAATTTTATGGTCATTGTATATTTTCTTTTAAATGATAGACATTATTCTTGAGTAATTACTAAGTTCTATAAGTATTATAGATTCTTAAGCATATTCAGATTAATAGATATTAGTTTATGTTATGTTTTAACGTCTACGGAATATTGATTAAGTTTGGTACTCAACTATTTTATTTGTATTTTTGCTATGTTCTTAATATATTGGTTTTCTAGAGTTTTAATACAAATTAAAAAATTAATATTCAATAATATGTATACTTTAATCATCATACGTATTTTTATAACGATAAACCAATAATAATTCGGGAAGTACTAAATTGACTAATGGTTGCACTATTTTTACGTATATGATAGAATTGTGGAGTTTGACTCCAACTTCTCTTATATGAAAGTGTTAAATTTGCGTATGAATATTTTAGGATATTGGATCGTTGCATTGTAGATCAATGACAAAAAAACCAATAATAATTTAATATTTAAATATTCACAATTAAAAATTATAATTAATTAACACTTATTATTAAAATATATAGAAAATCTAAAAAACAATTTTTTATGGAACAAAAAAAATATATTTAAAAAATCAATATACTAAATACAGTTTGAGTATTTAAAAAATCAATATATGAATTGAGATAAGACTTGTAGATGTGGTTTTTAAAATTCCTTACTTAACTGCCAAATAAATACTACAATGCAAATAATGGATTTGGTGATTAGAATATAATTAATCAATGATATTTGGTCAAACAAACTTCAAAGGTTGACTCTTTTCAACCAAATGTAACTTTGTGAGAAGAAAAGAAACCAGAAAGATTCGTATTTGTTAATTTTAAGTTTGATTTTTTTTTGGTCAATGTTAATATTGTGATTGTAAGAGCAATTTTAAGTTTAAAGATGTTTGGGAATTGATCCATTTTATTAATTTTAAGAAATGAATCAGAGTAATTTACAGTTGAGTAGATTATGATGAAGCTATATAAGTATACAACAATGGCTGCAATTGTCCAACACAGAAAAGGTTAACAAAACGGTAACAGAAAAAAAATAGACTACCGACAAAAGTAAAGACAGTTCATTTTTTTGTGTGTAAATCTTGTTATTGAGAAAGTGATTATCTTTTTCCATCTGATCTCCTTCTTCTTCCTCCCCTTCGATCCAGTTTCCGGATTCTTTGGTGATCACTGACCGGATCTGGACGAAGAATCTTATCGATAAAATAAACAAGCATTCTCTTCACTGACTCATCAAAGCTTCCTCCTTTTTCATTTTTGCTTTATTTTATTGCGGCTTACGTAGTTCCAAGAAAGCCATTGCTGAGTTTCCTTGTATTTTGGAGAGTTAGCTTCCACGTCTACATCGAATTGAAATTTATTTGATTTCTGAGCTCTAAGTGTGTGCTGGTAGTTCATGGTGAGATTTTAATGGCTACAGTTGGCGGGTCATAAACTTAGATTAATCTTTGAGATCTCTTTGAATTATTTTAATTGATTAAGAGGAAGAATTGGGTCGTGTTAAGGCGAAATTTGTGGTTGACTTGAGCGAGATTCTGAATTTTTTCGAGGAGTAATTAATGTTGTGAGAATTCCCTGGTTTTGCGTGGAGATTACATTTTTTCTCTGGATGTCAAGTTAGAATTATTATCGTAGCAGAGTGAGAGAGAGATAGAGATTGTTATCCGAGAGAATAGTATTGTATTGTATTTTTCTGTGTAAATCTGAGGGAAGTCTCAAGTTTATTAGTCTTCTTCTAGACTTGCGTATGGAATCTGTTTGATGAAATTCCCCTGTGAGAGTTATAGGATTTAGAAATGTGTAAAGCGGAGAAGTTTCTATACCACAGGAAACTCTGGGAGATGAAGGTTAAGTTTCTAGGAGATAGCAAGATAGAGAAGTTGAAGAACTCGTTAGTTTCGAGGTCTCGTATGAGCCTATGGATGATTCGTGCTATGACCATATTGTTACTATGGAGTTGTTTTGTTCATCTGGTGGCGTTGGGTGAGATGTGGGGACCAAGATTGTTGAAAGGCTGGCCTTCTTGTTTCAATCACCGTGATTTCCCAATCGCAGAACAAATGACTTCTCTTCCCATGAAAATCTCCCTCCGGCCTAAAAGTAAGTTTCTTTCATGTTACGTACCTTAACTGCAACACTCTGGGAACGTTAGTTTATTGTATTTTTATCATTGTTGAGTGTTCATCTTACTGCTTGTTTTCGGATGAATGGAGCGGAATTTTATACAATTTTGTGCTCTTTGTTCATCTCAGGGATATATCAGAACAATGGCTATCTTATGGTTTCTTGTAATGGAGGACTCAACCAAATGCGAGCAGCTGTAAATAATCCTTATCAAAATCTCATCATTTTTTGTCAAGCTAGATGTATATCGTTTGTTTGGTGTGACTTTTGCACTTTGTGTCCTTTCTTCAGATATGTGATATGGTCGCTATTGCAAGATACATGAATGTCACACTTATTGTGCCAGAGCTTGACAAGACCTCATTTTGGAATGATCCAAGGTGTTATGCCATCCATCTCACTCAGAGCTTCTCTCTGATTTCTTCTTTTACTTAATTGATACCCTCTCTTAAAGTTGTTCATTGGATTTTCTTGTCGCAGTGAGTTCAAAGACATATTCGATGTGGATTACTTCATAACTTCTTTAAGGGATGAGGTTCGTATTCTCAAAGAGCTTCCTCCAAGGCTTAAGAGAAGGGTCGAGCTCGGGGTGTACCACACCATGCCTCCTGTCAGCTGGTCCAACATGGCCTACTACCAAGACCAGGTTATTTTTTCGGTTACACAAAGAGTTCAAGAATGACTTTTTATATATTTAAATGCTATTACTCTTCCGGTTTCTTATAGCGTCTTGTGTCTAATCTTTGGAAACAGATACTTCCACTGGTGAAGAAGCATAAGGTCTTACATCTGAACAAGACCGATACTCGACTTGCTAATAACGAATTGCCTGTTGAGACTCAGAAGCTGCGATGCCGAGCAAATTTTAACGGGCTTAGGTTTACTCCAAAGATTGAGCAATTGGGTAGAAGAGTAGTTAAGATTCTGAGGGAGAAAGGTCCCTTTCTGGTCCTGCATCTGAGGTACGAAATGGATATGTTGGCATTTTCTGGTTGCTCACATGGTTGCAACCGCTATGAAGAGGAAGAACTCACAAGAATGAGGTTAAAAAATATTTCTTCTTGTATTAATCGTACCAGACTTTTAATTTTCTTCGTTGATATTGAAGATGTTCTTTTGTTGCTTAGATATGCATATCCATGGTGGAAGGAGAAAGTAATAAACTCCGAGTTGAAGAGGCAAGAAGGTCTTTGCCCATTGACTCCAGAAGAAACAGCTCTTACGCTCGCGGCATTGGGTATTGACCGTAATGTTCAGATTTACATAGCTGCCGGAGAAATATACGGTGGTAAAAGGCGGTTAAAGGCTTTAACAGACGCTTTTCCAAATGTGGTGAGTGACAAAAAAGCAAGAGCTTTTCTAAATCTTCCTCACTCATATTCAGTAACTGATAATCTAAGATAAAACCAGGTCAGGAAAGAAACTCTACTCGATTCCTCCGATTTGAGTTTTTGTCAGAACCATTCTTCTCAAATGGCTGCTCTTGATTACCTTATCTCGCTCGAAAGTGATATATTTGTTCCTACATATTATGGGAACATGGCTAAAGTCGTGGAAGGTCATCGCAGGTGAATAACAGTGAATCATTGATTGCTCCTTTTTTCTAATCTAAAGAAAACACAAATGTTTCTTTCATCAATGACTAATGCACTAAATCCACATACAGGTTTCTAGGATTCAAGAAGACGATTGAGTTAGACCGAAAGTTCTTGGTTAAGCTAATAGATGAATACTATGAAGGATTGTTGAGCTGGGAAGTGTTTTCAGCCACGGTGAAGGCTTTTCACGCTACAAGAATGGGAGGTCCAAAGAAGCGCCTTGTGATTCCGAATAAACCAAAAGAAGAAGACTACTTCTATGCTAATCCATATGAATGTCTTCAGCTATTACATGAGAATAATGACAATTCACTTGAAGAATGATCCACCATTGTCCTCTTCGGGTAAATTAGATTTGGCCTGGTGATGCAGGACATGGATGATGAACACGTTGGAGTTATCTAATCGATCTTGAAGATGGGGTTTTTAAACAGATTATGAAAAGTTATTTTGGTGTACAGAGACTTCTGAAGAGACTTCCGTGAGTGCAGAAGAAAGGTTGAAACTATGATTGTAATATTTCTGTTGGCACCATCACTCAGTATCATCCATGTGCTTGCAGTTTTGGTAGCTAAAATTAAGATTAAAAACTGCAGTGTAAAATTATTATTATTATTATTTAACCAATAATTAACTGTTGTATTTCATTTTTCTTGCAAATATTGTATTTTTCAATAAAAATAGTGTCACAAAACTTATAAATAAACTAGAGTAAGAAAACCATATTCTCATGATACATCGACGGCTCATGGAAAGAAGGTGAACCCATTTCTGGTATTGGCTGGATCCTGAACCTATAAGATGAGACTAGTGACCTATTGGGTATGAAGGAAGTTTACAGAGTATTATCTCCAATTCATACGGAATTCGATGGTCTACGTTTCGCGATGAGAAATTTACATACTATGCAGAGATACTGCACCAGTTTTTTCACGGATTCAAGTGATTTAATCAGAGTAATCAACGACCCAAAAGGATGGCCAGCATTCACAACAGAGATCAATGATTTCGAAGTGCTGCGACAACACTTCCCGGGGTTCTCTCTCAGCCAGGGCCGGGTTTGGGCCCAAACAAGGCAAGCTCGTGCTTGCGACCCTCAATATTAATAAAAAAAATTAGCCATTATTCTAAAAGTACTATTAGCACAATGGTAAATAAAAATAAACTGATTCTTTGAGTTCTTAAGTTCGAGTTATTATAACAACATATTTTAAAACAATTAGAACGGCCCTTTTTTCGCTTGCGGCCCTGTAAAATTCAGGGTTGGCTCTGCTCTCAGCTACCGGCCGAGTGAACAAAATCAACATGCAGATTTTCTGGCAAAACAGACGCGCAACATAAAAGTAATTTTCTTTTATGCAATCACTACAATACCGTACTGGTTCGAGAATACGTTAATTATCTTATAACTAGGAACCGATTGTCAGTGACAAAAAAAACTAGAGTAAGAAAACATTATTATTAACTAGAAAATAAAACAATATTTCCGTATCTTTGCTATCACTGAATCTAAAAAAAAATGAATTTGGGCTGTATAACTATAAACCCTTATTTAACGTAATTTGGAATTGCTTATCCTTTGGTCCCGAGGCTTTTGTCGTGTTTCTTTATCCTGTCTCATCAATCGCATTCTCCTCAGAAATCAATCATCTACCCGTTGGAAGTTTGATCTAAAAACCATCGGTTAAGGGAGTCGAAAGGACTTTACGTACAAAAATATTCTCCACGTAATTGATTTTTGTTATCATAAGAAAACAAAAGCTTCACACACTTCATGGAGAATTGCTGGAATACCCTTCAAATTTAAACAAAATACTCAAATATCTCCTTAATTTCTAATTATTTATTTTTAATTGAAAAATAGAATGAAAAGACAAAAAAACCTATAAGTTTAAAATAATTACCGATCTAACCAATAAATATCTATCCAAACCCATTAAAATCTGACCGATCCGGTTTGATAAAAAAATTTTAAAAAAAAAGAAATCAGGGCAAAATTTCGGCACCCAAAAATCGCAAACTCACGTCGCAACTCACCCGAAAACATTCCTTCTTCCTTCGACAATCTCCCTCTCTCTCCCTCCTAAAATCTCCTTCATCACTTTCAACTTCTCTCACCCACGTTCTTTAACCTCTCATCCACGATCTTCAACTTCTTCTCTCCCCCATTTATTTTGCAAACGAAATCGGTCATCTCCCTCAACTCAGAATCGATTTCTTCTTCTCTCTCACCCAAAAATCGGCTTCAAATTCAACCTGAAAGAGTGTTCATCGCGAAATCGAAGTAAAACTACGTAACCAATGTTAATATATAAACGAATGTTACAATTTCTTCTAATATATAAGTCTTAAGTAAGAAAACATTGTCTGAAGCAACCAAATTATAGAAAAACGTAACCAATGTAAACATACTCTATATATATTTATGTCTGATTAACATTATCTTCTCACATCATACTTAACTAATGACCATATAAATGCCATCAATTATGTATTGGAGTCCTTTTTCTTCCTTTCATGCGTGAAGGATAGTCACTTCTCATTAGATTAGCCATTTCTTCTGCTGAATATGTCGAGGCAAACCCTTTTGTTGATCTTTTCTTTGTTTCCAAGTCGATTGGTTTTAAACTTCTTAACTGCCACATAACAATACAACAAAAATAGAAAAATATGCTTACATGAATCAATATTTGTACTTCTGTTGTCTATATATTATTCACAGTTAACATTTAGGTTTAATAATTTATACGGTGGTATAAAGTATTTATAGTAAAGTAATACCCTAAAATAGCACCTTTTAAAGTTTTTTTTCCAAATCTAGCATCATAAAATTAAATTCTCAAAAATAGCACAAATACTTATGTGAAAATATTTATTTATTTTAAATAAATTATACATAAACTTAAAGTATTGTATTTGAGTTCATTATTTCTAATTTAGTGTTTAATTTTGTTTTATTAAAATATAGTTTTAATGTATTTTAGTCTTAAATTTATGCTATTATTGGAAATTTAAACTAACGATGCTATTTTTGGAAGAAAAATTTAGAAAAGTGCTATTTTAGATATTTGGCCTATTTAGTATGTATTTATTGATTAATAACGTTATAGTTTGATTCAAAGTTGAATTGTGTACCTTTCGTCCCACCAAAAGATGATCACTTTCGCTGACCATAAGAGCATAGTCTTCATACTTGGATCCACCTACATCTATGTTTCCACCTGTAATGAAGTTCTCAAAGTCAACATCATGTTTAGACATTTAAGTATATAGACAAGCTGGACACACATGTATATCTGTTGACACACATTATCATCATCATCACAATCATCATTATCACAATCATCATCATCACAATCATCATCATAATAGAGAAGACAACGATAAAAAAGCACACAAATACATAATATATGCGTACATATCATCATCACAACCATCATCATCACAACCATCATCATCACAACCATCATCATAATTAAGAGAAGAAAACACGTACGGATAAAAAAAGCACACAAATACATAATATATGCGTACATATACACATCATCTTCATCATTAGCAAGAGAAGACGACGACACCCAAACACACACACATATATATATATATATATATATCAATGGACCTAAAGATAACCATTATCATGTAACTCAAAAATATCAAATAAGAGAAAAAACTGTGTTTTGTCAAAACGTTACAAACCTTGAATCCCATGAAGCAGATTCATCATCATCATCATGAGGATCAGAAACCCTAGAATGAGTGTGATTAACTTTGTATTAGTGTTCATCTCTTTTGCTTTTGTCAATGTTAAGGAAGAGATTAAGGATTTTAGATGATCAGAGCGATTCTAATTTATATATATAATTAAGGAGTACCTATACTTGAATATAGGATTTTCTGAAATCGGAAAAGTGAAAGCTAGGGTTTTCCGACAATTCCATAGGCAAGACAAAAAGGCACTTCTCATCGGTAATTGTTAATGCTACCGATAAAATAAAATAAAATAAAATCTGTCCAGAAACAAAAACATTTGACCGATTAATCTACCGATAATGTCTGTAAACATAAAAAAAAGGTCTTCGGAATTTTCTTTGCCAATTTCCCGACATATACAGATAAGTTATCAAGTTTCAATTAATACTTTAGTAGTTGGAATTTTGATTGTCTTATAGGATTGTATCTCACACTTCTATAATTATCACTCCATATAATTTGCCACCTGATATGTATATAAATAAATAGTAATTGTTTATAACAATTTTGAATTAGGAGTCAAATCATCCGCGCGCTACTCTGGACATATTCCTCCGACTTTTGATTGATAAGCTGAAAGAATTGTTGTCTATGGTAGCTGAGGTATACGATGTGTCACTGAATCCAAATTTTAATCTAAAAGTCATGTTACTGTGCACAATAAGCGATTTTCCAGCGTACAAAATGTTGTTAGCATGGATAACGCATGGTAGATGTCTTGTCCAATTTGTATTGATGATACGAATGTATTTCAATTACCAAATAGTAGGAAGACGTGTTGGTTTGATTTTCACATAACGTGTCTTCCAAAACGATCAATCATAATTCACGTAGTATATATATATATATATATCAAACATTAAGTTGTTATGGAAAATAACTTACTATAAATGAGAATGAACTCTGTCAAATTATTTAGAGATTATCAATATTATTATATGGAAGATTCAAAAATAAGAAGTAAAATCAAGAAAGTTCGTACCGACATTGAGTATTAAATTAAAAGGCAAAGTTTTTTCTTGAAGAAACCAAGGAGGCATGGGGCAAGTTTTCATGAGTTTAAGTGCCTTAAAGGGATTAGTATTGGAGTTTGAGTTAATAATACTATATCTTTGGTCTGCTTAGGATTTCTAAATAAAGTATTTCCATTTATACTTTCAAAAATCCTTTAACCATAGATTTGCTAAAAATGCTTAGTTTGTACAATTTTTAATTAAAATTTGTACCAAAAAACTACAGTATATGTTATTATCTTCACGTCGACTTTGATGTATATATTGCTTTTGAGGTGCACGAGGGCGGGCACTCCGATTCAATCCTTGTGGCCTTCTGTGTGGGTGGATGCCACTTCAAAATAAGATATATATTTTGTTAAATATTATTCATGCATAAAGTCTCACTATATGTACATGACTTCGTTCTTATATGTAGTTTCAGGAAATTCCATCTTCCGGTGTGAATTGTATATACCATATCCCATCGGACATATCCTTGTGTCCGATGGCCACATGTTCTGATGACCTTCACGTGTAAATGCATATATGGATTAATCACTATATATCAAATAAAACAGACAAGATTAAAGAACAAGAGGTGGAACCTTGAAATACTACAAGATCATAAAGAAGACAAACAATAAAGCTATGGTTATTAACTTCGCATAACTTCGACTCTATATGTGTGTTTACATATTTGTTAATGTTAATCTTAGTTATGGGCATTCGGATATTTAGTTCGCTTTCGGTCGGTTATTTTCGGTTTTGAATTTTTCGGTTGGTAGGATTAAAGATCCATTCGGTTATTTTTTTTATTTCGTTTCAGTTTCGGTTCGGTTATACCGTGGTTTCGGTCAGTTATTAAATTTAAAAACCGAAAATAAGCGAAAAACTAAAAAATAATCGAAATAATAAAAAATAACTAAAAAATAACCGAAAATAACCAAAATATCTAAAATATCCGAAATATTTTCGGATAACCGAATATAACCGAAAATAATTCGGTTTTTTCTATATTATTTCAATTTTTGGTTCGGTTTCAGTTACTAACCAATACTCATGGTTTTCCAAAATAATATCCGTTCGATTATTTATTTATAACCGAATACCAATCAAAATAATTTTTTGAATTCGGTTTCGATTCGTTTTATTTAGTTCAGATTATTTGCAAAGACCTAGTTAACCTACTAGTAATTAAAAATATCAAAATATTATAACCAATTATATTTTTGTTCATGAGCTTATTAGTTCGTTTTAAGCTGATTGCACTTAATTATAAACACTTTGCTATTTAGTAATGATATCAGTGAAAACAGTACTTAAGATTCTATCATCATTACTATTAGTTTTGAAGCTTTTTTTGAAAAGTAAACATATATTTCAGAAAAGAATAATAATCAGTGAAGGAGAAATCCAATTTTGGGCTTATAAGGCGTAATCGGGCCATTTTAAAGGGCCTGTTACTATCGGCCCAGATTTGTAAGTTAAATTAGTTACTATAGTAGCAACGCTTCCACGCGTTCGAGTGAGAGTTTAGAAAAGTCATGGGGAAATCAAAAAATCGTCTGGCAACAAATGCCCACATACCATCTTCAATAAGCATCTTGTTTACATAATAAGTAATTGCCTCTTTACGGTTTCTCTTTAACTAAAATTTATACGATCAAAAACATGATTCCATGTCCGGTTTAGTTTCATATAAATGTGTAAACATTAGCAGTCGATTGTTTTTTTAATACATTCCACAATCAAAACCTTTATATGATTTAGTTTTAAAAAGGGGGAGATTCTATTGTTAATTAATCGAAAAAATTGAGAACTAAATTTACATTATAACGTGAAAACAAGTAAAATACCTCTAACTAGATTTTGATCCACGCCCTTCATGGGAAAAATATTTACAAATAATAATTAATTATTATTTTGTTAATTTAAATTAGATATATATATAATTTATTTCATATTTAAAATAATTTTTTTTAATTTTTTAATATTGATTACGAAAATAAAATAGATAATAAAATCGGATTATACAAATATATTTAAATTGTATCTATTTTGGATAAAAGTATACATATGATAAATATTCAATTAAACTAAACTTTTGTTTTATATTTTGTTTGACTAATTTTTCAAAATTTATATTTTATTTTATATTTATTAATATTTATGACATAATACATTGATGTCGAATATTATGGATTTATATATAATATACTGTATAATGACAATTTCCATAAATACTCTAGTAAATTATGTCCTAAATAATATTTTTTTTAAATACTCTAATAATATGACACAATGAACGTGACATATATGTAAATTCACACGTCAACATAAAATTACTTTGTTTAAAATGATTGTCAATTAATATATATATATATACCTCTAATGATCTCTAACGATTCAAAAATGATATGATACCATATTCGATTAATTTCGCATATTATATTCGATTAGTTTTCGAATTTGTATAATTTATAATTCAAATTTTTCTGATTAGATAGATAATTTATAACTGTTTTCATTTCTGATAGACAAAATGAAGTTGGATTGTTTTCATAATAATGTATGGTGACATGTAGGATTCGATTAAGTATTAGTCGTTGTCCAAAGCAGCTTGATCTACATATATATTTGACTGTTTGCGAACCTGCGTATCTTAGGGGTTTCTTTCATTGTTTGACTTAATACTGGCTAGTCATGGGCCACTGTTTAAGTTTGCAAATTTAGACCTTTTCCACTGCTTTTCAATATCGTCGAAGTGTTTTAGTAATAGATTAAACTAATTTATACCCACGCCATGCGTGGGGAAAAATATTCGTAAAATTATATTTTATTAGTAAATATAAATTAAATATTTATATAATTTTAACTTTTATTTAAAATTACTTTTAACATTATTTTTTGTATATATATATTTAGAAAAGAAATTATTTTTATAAATTTAATAGTATTTTTGATTAGTTTAATAAAATATATTAATACTCTAACCAAATTAATAACAATGACATATATGTAATTCGAATAAGTTAAGCCTATTTATATATTTATTTGAAATTTACTGTAATGATGAAACGTAAACATGGTATTTCTGTTAATAACACGTGAGAGTAAAGTGTTTTCTTAAATTGTTTCTCAAATAATATATTAGGGATTATGTAATAACTTAAATCTATTTATATTTGTTTGAAATTATTTATAAATTAGCGTATTAAAAGTTTAAAGAAATAAAAATTATTCTTTTTTGCAAATATAATACTATTTTTTTGGTTAGTTGAATAAAATATATTGATTCTCTAACCAAATTAATATAAGTGGCATATATTGTAATTATTCTAGTAACTTAAACCTATTTATATATTTAAGCTGAAACTCGTTGTGGTGTTGACATGTCAGCATGGCATTTTTGTTATTAACACGTGATGGTAAGGTTACTTTGTTAAAAAGATTCTTAAATAATATATTAGGGATGATGATTAACTATTCGATTAGCCCAAATGAGAGTTACACATCTTCGATGATTTTTTACGTAAATCGAAGTTGAATCGTTTTGAATAAACCTGCAAGCAAAAGTAGACTGTGACGCCAAAATTA
Source organism: Pugionium dolabratum (assembly GCA_018901945.1). Lineage (NCBI taxonomy): Eukaryota > Viridiplantae > Streptophyta > Magnoliopsida > Brassicales > Brassicaceae > Pugionium > Pugionium dolabratum. The sequence goes on from JAEVFF010000270.1 coordinate 24,026, forward strand.
AAAGATATGATTTTATTATTTAAACACAAAACATAAAGCTCAAAGGATTAGATTGTCTCCATCTTAAATAGAACTACACCATCACTATTTAAAATAAATTCCGACAACTTCAAAACGAACTGAAGAATCGCCGAAAAATGATAAAAACCAGAAACAAAACGGAGAAGATAGATGATAGGTTGAGCTAATAACCAAAACTGCGGTGGTGGTTTTTTTTTTCTAGCTGCTCAAGCTTTAGTGGCCGGGTTAAGCTCGTCCCAAGCTTCAATCCAAGTGACCATAGCATCTGCAAGCTTGTCAAAGTAAGGATCAATGGCGCTCAGCTTCTCCTTCACCATCTTGGAAAGCTCCAAGTAGCATTGTTGAACGGTCACAGCTTCTTTCGAGAGCTTTGCGCTCTGGAAGAAAGGAATGATATCCTCCTGCCAGAAAATTCCCTTGTACTCCTTCTTCAGGTTCACAAACGGGTTGCTTGCTTTGCTGTGGTAAATGTAGGGCAGACCCGTCTTTACTCCCAATCCCAAATGGTCACAGATCACCTAAAAGAATGGACCCATAAGATTCTGGTAAGTATCCAATTCCGTTAAAACTAAGGAAGGAAATGGGAAAGTAAGTACCTTGACACACCATCCAGCCCACATATCGTCATAGCGACCAATAGGCTGACCATCACCCATGAGACCAAAGTACATTGCCGGGCCAATAAGCTCACGGTCAAAGGCCAAGTTCATGCCACACATTGGGAAAAGTGTTCCCTTTGGGATAGTCATGACAGCATCCACATACCTTAAAGTAATGCCATTTAAGCATTGTTAGCTACTCAAGCCCGGAAATTTGTAGTACGAAAAAAAGTTAAATTCCTACCTCGTGTTCCTTTCCTTAGGCTTCACGAGTTGGGTTGGGGCATCGTAATCAGGGATATTGAGCCATAGACCATGGGAAACAGCTGTGGAAACACCCTCACGGAGACTGAAAGGGTATCCACGGACGAAATCAGCACCTTCACGGTATGGGTCGTACAAGGTGTTGAAGAAAAATGGTGACGATGGGCAGAGAAGGTTCTTGATGTGTTGCTCAAGAGCGTTCACAGCTTTTCCGGATGGATCCTTGGCAACCTATGATACATGACCAAAACAAACGAAAATATAAAATAAATGACATTGAGGAACAACACGTTACACGTGATTACGAAAGCAACATCAATGCTACAATCATGGCGTAACTGAAAACACAATTCTTGGACAAGCCCAACAAATCCTCAAAGAGGGGAATTTGAATTTTTGACTTTTCTTAGCCTTTGTGATAACAAAAACATGTGTGCAGGACAATGACATGCACGAATCTTGTGAAGTTTACTGTTATGACATAGATAGCAACAACAATGGCGTCACTAAAATTGCCTAAGCGTATGATATCATGAACCGGTTACATTCAATATCCATAATATATAGACTATACGATTGCAAATTCTTAAAACAGATCGAAAAGCATCAAGCATATGAATGTATAGATCTAGGACGAAACAGTGTTTTTCTCTAGCTGACCTATGTCATTGGAATTCGATTTCAAGTTCTAAAATTTTGAGATCTGTTAACAAACACTGTAAGATAACCCTTAAAACATAACCTGAAAACAGATCAATAATCAGAACTGACAGAATTGGAGCCTAGATGCAGATCAAACAGAGTGCAAAAGAAAAGAAAAGCAGACTAACAAATTGAGAATTTTCGAAAACTTACGAAGCAGTCGTCGTCAATAGTGAAGATATACTTCTTCTTGGAGACCATGTAGCCGAAGCAGCGACACGCAGAGTCCTTGAATGAAATACAGGAAGCTTTGGGACCGAGGATTCGGTTAATGTCGTTCCTGTTATAGAGTTCGTAATCGAACCCTTCAGGCACAGCAATCGTCTTCGACGGATCTCCGTCCTGGACAATAATCAGATGGTAAGGCTGGAGAAAAGGCCTCCACATCTCGAGAAAATCGAGGTTACGGATCGTCGGAATAACGATATCGAGCTCATCCTTCAAGAGTGGAGTTGGGTTCATCGGAACTCCAACGGTATTCGCCGGCTCAACCATGATTGATTGATTCACAGAGAGAAATGGAGAGAAAAAAGAAAAAAAGAAGAGAGATTTGAGATCGGCTTTTCGAACTGAGATGAACTCAAAGGCCGTAAGCTTTAGTTTTATAACAGATCCGACACGTGCGAGGGGTTTGTGTGACGTGTGCGAGCATTGACACGTGGACGATAAAGACTCGTTCAACAGGTCAAAAGAACTTTACCCTTGTTATGGTGAGAAAGTGAAGACTTTTCTTCTATGCAGAGGCAAATCTTTTTATTCGGAGTTGCAAATATTAATTTGTCTTTTTCGTTTAGCAATAACATTGCTTAATAGATAAATTGCCGATAAAATAGAAGCTTATCTTCTCGTCTTGATATTAAATACTAACTAGATTTAGATCCATATTTTGTTTGGGAAAAATATTCATATATTATAATTATTTATTTATTTATAATTGATTTTTTTATTTAAAATATTTTTAAAAAAATTAATATTGATTATACAAATAAAATATATAATAAAAATCAGATTATACAAATAAATTAAATTATCAATATTTTGAAAAGATAATATTATTAAATAGATAAAAATTGTATATGTGATAAATATTGAATTATTCTAAAATTTGGTTTGATCTTTTGTTTGACTAATTTTTTAAAAAATTAATATTTTATTTTATATTATGTTTATTTTTTATGTTAAAATATTAGTTATTTGCATATAGTATAGTAATAAATATTGGTATAATGGTAATACTTTAGTAAATTATGTCTTATATAATATTTGTTTTAAAAACCTCTCATGGTTTGACACGTTATCATGACATACTTGTAAATTACACGTAAAATTAAGGTTACTTTGATAAAATGTTTCTCAAATAATATATTAAGGATTTTCAAACAAAATTTTGAATCTTTTTTTAACAAATACTTGTAAAAAATATCCATAAAATATTAGTATATAGTATGGAATATACGTATAAACTTATAAATATTCTCTTTTTCTTCAAAAATTATCTTTTCTTATTATGGATTTAAGGATGCATTTAATAAAAAAATTGTTTGAATTAAAATGACGAAATGTTATTGAAACATGAAGTATAGAAAGTTTTTTTACAATCTATTACTATTGGTTATAAATCTTTAAATCCACATGTTATTGAATTTGAATGAGATTTTTTCACTTCCAAGGTTATTGGGAATATTTTAATAATTATTTTTAATAGATTTAAAAAATTTAGAAAGTTTTGTAGTTAAATATATAAAAGCCTAACTTTTTTGTCACTTTAATATGAACAATACAATCGTAAGCGATCAAAAAATACATGTCGTATATTTAAACTATCATGATATTAAAATGTTTATATATGAGAAGATAAAGTTTCTTTTGTGTGTTTCATTTGAGAGTGTGCTTCCTTCCTAAGTTTAATTATGTGAATTGTGATTGTACAAAATTTTAATACTAAATCAAACAACTTCATTAGATCATCAACATCAACATCAACATTACAAAAAATCATCTAACATTATCCTAAAACTCAAATCATTCCAAAATATTTTATGAAATACAACCCATTAGTTTTGAATTTTATTTTTTGTCACTGGATCACAACAAGCCGACCCAATAGCCCAATATCTTCATACGAAGATTTAACATCCTCCTACGAGGGGCGGTGGAGTCGAACTCCACACCTCTAGGATGGACGTAGAGGTGGTACAACCATTAAACCACTTGCTCCTCCCCCATTAGTTTTGAATTTTTGTACCAACAAATTTAGTTTTACAATTGAAATTATGAAAAATAATTCATTTAATAAAAAATCAAATATTGACTATATCTAAAACCTTAATGACAAAATAAATCTCTTCCTATAATGTTTATTTTTAAAATAATAACATTTCCTTTCTTTGTATGATCTTCTATAAGTACACACGTACAAACTGAGTACGTATATTGATTTGAATTGTCCGACGATAATTCATTTTTAGAAAATAAAAATTCGTTTTGAGTTAAACGATCTTTATTTTGAGTTGTTTTCTTATTAATGTTTTGTATTTATATTCTACTCCAGCTATATAACAACCACAACTAAATAAAATTTCGTTTTGAGTTAAATGTTTTGTCGGCGTTTCTTACTTGATGTAATAACTATCACTATTGTCCTGCGTCCGTTTTTTCTTTTTTTTTTTTTCACTTTTCAATAAACATTACCATATTCAAACTGATTAAAAAATACGTATCGTATTCTCAAACATTTGATATTAGTGTGTTTATATGAAAAGAGTGTTTATTTCCTTTATTTGCTTGTATAATCTGTGCGTTTGTGTGTTTTTCTTTTTTGACTAGTAGATGAGCGCAAACCATAGAAAATAATGTTGTAGCTCTTTGAATTTTTATATCTTCGTTGTAAATACCGGTCAGTTGTTTTGATTGTTGATTAGCTGGATTAGGTCGATGGAATTCATGCAAAAAATATAGCAAAATCTTTGTCTTTTATGAATGCTAAACATCGTCCATCAAATACTAAGAAATTCCGTATGCAATAGAAATTGTTGTGTGCATATCATACCAATGAAATCGCTCGACCTAATCTTCAATTTAAAAATTCATCCAAGGGATGTTGTGGGTTCTCCATCTTTTCAAAAGCCGTCAATGAAGCAGACCACTGATGAGCAGGGCCGGGTCTGGACCCAAGCAAAACAAGTCTGTGCTTATGACCCTCACTATTAATATAAAAAATCAGCCCTTATTTCAAAAGTACTTTTAGCACAAATGTTAAATAAAAGTAAACTGATTCTTAGAGTTCTTCGGTTCGAATCCTTATAACAACAAAAAAATTTAAAAATTAAAATGACCCAATTTTTTTATAGTATAAAACGACCCTTTTTTGGCTTATGATCCTGTTAAATACAAGACTGGCTCTTGATGAGAACTCCAGTCCGTTTTTTCTATTACAAACGAAGTAAAGTCGTCTGCGCGAATTGTTGATATAAAAACCGAACAATAATTAATACTTGTTGAGTGGCGTGTAACATCACTAAAGGTGTTAATTAGGATGTAAATAAGCTTTTAATTTGTATTATCAATTTTAAACTGTATTCTACTTTACTATTGAATGAAGGAACATACGCATGTGAGAAGCTATTATATGTTTATTTCTTTAATATATTTTCACATTTCTTTTAGGGCTTTTGTAACCGACGTTTGGACATACGAATATTCAATATATGAAGTACAAATTGATAATATATAACCTTTTATACCATCACAAGTTGATAAATATAAATATATACGGGATGATCAATTATTTATATTCTCTGTTGTACCTAATAGAATAAAGAGCTTTTAACATAATAAGATATAATATCCCTAATATATTATTTGAGAAATTTTTTAACAAAGTAATCTTATTCTGATGTGTTAATAATAAAAATACCACGTGCTAACACCACATAGAGTTTCAGGTTAAATATATAAGGGTTTGACTTACTAAAATAATTACAATACATACCACTGATATTAATTTGGTTAGAAAATAGATATAATTTATTCAACTAATCAAAAAATAATATTACATTTGCAAAAATAATACTTTTTATTTCTTTAAATTTTTTATACGTTAATTTATAAATAATTTCAAATAAATATAAATAGATTTAAGTTACTACCATAATCCCTAATACATTATTTGAGAAACATTTTAATAAAATAACTTTACTCTGACATGTTATTAACAGAAATATCATGCTGACGTGTCATTACTAAAGTAAATTTCAAATAAATATATAAATGAGTTTAACTTATTAGAATAATTACAAGTATATCATTGTTATTAATTTGGTTATATAATTAATATATTTTATTGAACTAACAAAAAAATACTATTAAATTCGTAAAAAAAAATTATTTTTCTTTTCTTAATTTTTATATACAAAAATTAATGTTAAAAGTAATTTTAAATAAAAGTTAAAATTATATAAATATTTAATTTATATTTACTAATAAAATATAATTTGCGAATATTTTTTCCTACGCATAGCGTATTTATGAATCTAGTAATTTTTTAAAAATCATATGAATTTGATGTATAAGTCGTGGGGTGCTCGTCGATGCACGTTGCCTATGATGATTGCATGCATCGTGAAAAATATAAATGAAAACATTACAATAACGTATTAATCATTATACTTTTAACAAAAAAAGTATAGTGATTACACAATATATAAAATTGGAGTTGTTAGGCTAAACTCATATCATATTTCTGATATCATTATCTCACACTTTATCAATAAAAGATGGAACATCCAAATGGAAAAAAATGTCGTCTATAAACGAAGATAGGTACAGAAATAAAGGTAAAATGTTTCGCTCCATCAGTTAAAAAATAGACATGTACATTCGGATATTCGGTTTGGTTTTAATTGGTTATTTTCGATTTCGGTTTTTTTAGTTGGTAAGATTTAAGATCCATTCGATTATTTTTATATTTTGGTTCAGTTATATCTCGGTTTCGGTCGGATCGATTATAAAATTTAAAAATCGAAAATAACTGAAATAACCAAAATAACCGAAAATAACAGAAAATAATAAAAAATAACCGAAAATAAATAAAAATAACAAAAAATAACCAAAAATAATTGAAATATTCAAAATATTTTCTAATAACCAAAAATAACCAAAAATAATTCGGTTTTTTCAGATATTATTTATGTTTTCGTTTCGGTTTTATTTAGTAACCAATAACCATAATTTTCTAAAATAATATTCGTTTCAATTATTTTTTATAACCAAATAGCAAACGAAATCTGTTTTTCGATTCGAATTCGATTCCATTTATTCAGATCATTATTTGTCAAGCCCTAGTTAAAAACACAATTTTGGGATGTCTATATTAGCGGATTAGAGAAAAAAGCAACAAATATCATAAATGTTGCTTAGATTCATGGGCTTTATTATTTTTTGTGTGGGCCATTATGAATACATATTCCATCATATTATTTCAATTAAAAAATCAATGGACTAAAAACTAAATTAAAAAGGGGAAAAAAGGGTAGCCCTAACGGCGTCTCCTTCTATTCTTCGGTCGCCGTAACTGTCTTCTTCTTCCTGATAAAATTATCTACTCTGCTTTTCTCGTATCTAAACTCACAACCCACATTTGATCAGATTCTGCAACTGCTGTAAATTTCGGGTTCGTTTACTTAGCGCGCTTCCAATTGTACTTCAAAGATCTCGGCGGGCGGAGAAGAATATGGGTTCACGGCAGGGACCACCGAAGCACCAGAACAAATTCGCTTGGGTGCCCAAAGCCGGCGTGAAGATCAACGAAACCGTAATGATTTTCTTTATCAGTTTAACGAACTTCAGTGAATAGTATAGTTAGACCCTTGACTCTGTTGGTAATTTCTATTTTTAGGAAGTCGGCGGGAGGTTCAGACCACTATCGGAGATTACCGGGGTTTGCCATCGCTGTCGTGAGCAAATCGCTTGGAAACGCCGCTACGGCAAATACAAAACTTTAACCGAACCCACCAAATGGTATCATTCTGCTCTCTGTTGAAATTCGAATCAAATCATTGTTTTTCTGTGGATATTTTGTTTAAAAAAAAAATCTTTTTCGTGTAGTCAGAAGTGTACGAAGCGAAATGTTCGTCAAGCATACCATAAGTTATGCTCTGGTTAGTGTTCTGTTTTCTGCTTTTGTTATATTATTTTTGGTAAAGAAAATGGAAAAAGTATTGTGTTTTCGTGTTCAGTGATGTGTTATAGTATGAAACTGATAACAGGTTGTGCCAAGGAGCAAAAAATGTGTGCAAAGTGTTGTTCTCGTGTCGATCAAATTATCGGAAGGTAATTGAATCTCGAAGAAGTCTATCTTTTGCTTCTGCTAGATGCTGGTTTCCTTAAACAGTGAGTTTGGTAGCTATGCTTTGCAGCTTATGTTGAGGCTAATTGTTCATTTCTCGCAGAGATATTTATGAGGTAGAGGCTGAACAGAAGCTGCTTGATGAGGTTAGTCTATAGATTATGGCTGCTCCTGTCTTGTAAAGTCTCATTTACTGTTTATGGAAGCTTAGAAAAAGGCTTTGGGTTTTTGAGTGAAAGAGGCTTTGGGTTTTTGAGTGAAAGTTTGTTAATCTGTTGCAGACTATCAAGAATGCTAGGGAACGGGATCGAAGGACGCTTTTACGTGCTGTAAGCTTCTGTAGTTTTATGCCATATTAACTATATATGTTTCCAAACAAGTAGGATGATATCTAACTTTGAAGACTATACGAGGTCCTAACGTTGCTTAATCGCTTGACACACAGATGAACAAGGATAACCAACTGAAAAAAGCAGATGAAGCCGCGACAAGGAGTGATAGCAGCAAGGTTGGTGATGTGTTTCCCTCAACATCCCTTGAAGAATATGCAACCAAGTCAGGAAGAGTTAATGGGATTGTTAGTCATGGTAGTGTGCCTGATCATGGCCATGTTGTTGGCGATGAAAATGATGATGGTAGTGAACCTGAATCAGAGGAGGATCATTGTGATGATGAGCATGATTTTCATGAAGACAATGATGCACATGAGCCAACTCAACAGGAGATGTAAACTCAATTTTGGTTGTAGTTCTGTCAATTCTGATAGAATTGTTAGATTTTGCGATTATGCTGCTTGTTTTGATAAATTTTGGTACATGCAATGCAAGACAAGACTAACAAAATATAACTTAAGCAAGACTTTTTGGAGTTATTGTACGTATATGTATATATTGCTGGGCTTTACCGTCCTATTTGTGACCTGACCCAATGTAATAGCAACGTGTATAAGAAATTCCCAAAAAAATCGTTGGATTATGAATAACTAAATATCTAGATTCATACCCACGTTATGCATGGGAAAAAATATTCGTAAATTATATTAACTTTTATTTAAAATTAATTTTAATATTAGTTTTTGTATATACAAATTAAGAAAAGAAAATAATTACTTTTTACGAATTTAATAATATATTTTTTGTTAGCTTAATAAAATATATTAATTCTCTAACCAAATTAATAACAATGATATATTTGTAATTATTTTAATAAGTTAAACTCATTTATATATTTATTTAAAATTTATTGTAATTATTTTGTTAATAACATATCAAATAAGGTTATTTTATTAAAATGTTTCTCAAATAATATATTAGAGATTACGATAGTAATTTAAATATATTTATATTTATTTGAAATTATTTATAAATTAAAGTATAAAAAATTTAAAGAAATAAAAATTATTGTTTTTGTAAATATAATAGTATTTTTTGGTTAGTTGAATAAATTATATTTATTCTCTAACCAAATTAATATTAGTGGCATGTATTGTAATTATTCTAGTAAATTAAATCCTTTTATATATTTAAGCTAAAACTCGCTGTGGTGTTGACACGTCATCATGGTACTTTTGTTATTAACACGTGAGGCTAAGGTTAGTTTGTTAAAAAATTTCGCAAATAATATATTAAAGATATAAACAATAAACGTGAATAAGAATGTTTGAAATTGGATAAAAAATGCAGGCTATTTGACATTTAGTCAAATTATTACACTTGGCACGATAAAATAACCATCTCTTCCCCCACTAAAGCAACCTTCTTGACACTAATCTCTGCAAAAAGAATCCATGTATATCTGCAAAAAGTATCTATGTATCTCTGCAAAAAGAATCCATTTTCTCCTTTCTCAATGAATAAATTTACATCTTTAAAACTCATAGAGTTCAACGATTAACTACAATAATTTCAAAGCAAATTGGTCATTTATTGTTTCCGATAGAAACTAATAATATTTACATGGTTGTTAAACAGTCTGACTTATCCTCAGCTTTTGTTGCTTATATTACGTCTACCTTCTTCATCCCTGTGTTTTCACATGTCACACTTAAGATCGAAGAAGAATAGTTTCTCTTTCTCTCTCTCTCCCTCAAAAAATGGGTTTCTTGTGTTCTTCAGTCCTTTTCAAGTTCGGAATTTTCACAATCTTTCTTGTTTCTTTCTCTGGTTTTACTCCTGCAGGTTAGCCCAAAAGATTCTATCTTTACTCAAGCTTTCGCTATTTTGCTGTTCAATATCGTCGTTACATTTCCAGGGTGTTGTTTAGTGCAACTTTCCCTTAGGCTTAGCTCTAAACTAAACAAAGCTCCAATCTTGTTACTCGTTCTGTAATTATTTTGAATTTTTTCAAGGAGGTCGTCGTTATAGAGTTCTATAAGCTTCGAATTGGTAAAGAAAGTGAAGCAGTAGAAAGAGACAGCGAAGTTGTTTGTATATTTAGCCGTTGAATAGTATTCATTAGGGTTCAATGCTCTGTTACAGAAAGAGAAATCTTTGAAACAAGAAAACAAAAAGATTCGATTGTTGTGTGCTCATGGTTTTGGTTTTGGGATTGTTTCAGAAGCTTATGATCCTTTGGACCCAAGTGGGAACATCACTATCAAGTGGGATATCATAACCTGGACCGGAGATGGCTATGTGGTAATGTTATACATTAGCTTGAACTTGGGATTTTCTTGAATCTTGTTTGTGTCTATGAAATCTTTGGATTTTTCCATGGTGCAGGCGACTGTAACCATATACAATTTCCAGCAATATCGACACATTCAAGCTCCAGGTTGGAATCTTGGATGGTCATGGGCAAAGAGAGAGATTATATGGGGAATGAATGGAGGGCAAACAACTGAACAGGGAGATTGTTCAAAATTCAAAGGAATCATTCCTCATTGCTGTAAAAAATCACCTTCTGTTGTTGATCTCTTGCCAGGAACTCCTTACAATCAGCAAGTTGCCAATTGTTGCAGAGGCGGTGTGATAAACTCGTGGGCTCAAGATCCCGCAACCTCTGTTTCCTCTTTCCAACTCACAATTGGACAAGCTGGAACCACAAATAAGACAGTTAGAGTACCAAAGAATTTCACTCTCAGGGCTCCTGGACCGGGATATACTTGTGGCCCTGGGAAGATTGTTAAACCGACTAGATTCATCGGTACTGACAAAAGAAGAGTTACACAAGCACTAAGTAAGTTAATACTGTTCATGAAATGTAACAAAGTTTTAACTTTAAGGCAAACTGAAACTGAAATGGAGTTTTTCTTTTTCTGCTATGACAGTGACTTGGAATGTAACTTGCACATACTCACAGTTCTTAGCTCAGAAGACACCCACTTGCTGTGTATCGCTTTCATCGTTCTATAACAGCACAATAGTTCCTTGTCCAACTTGCTCTTGTGGATGCCGAAACATTTCTCAGCCAGGGAATTGTGTAGAGTAAGTTCTTCTCATCGCTTTCATTACCTGAAAAAAGCTGTTAACATTTTCGGTTAATCTTGATGTATTCCTTATCCAAACTCTAAACACAGCCCAAAAGGTTCACGGATAGCATCAGTTGTTCCGAGTGCAGGGAAGAACGCATATATACCGCCTTTAGTCCAATGTACAAAGCATATGTGTCCAGTTAGAATTCACTGGCATGTGAAGGTTAACTACAAAGAGTACTGGAGAGTTAAAGTCACCGTAACAAATTTCAACTATAACATGAACTATTCGCAATGGAATCTGGTCGTGCAGCATCCAAATTTCGATAATCTTACTCAGACATTCAGCTTCAATTACAAACCCTTGACGCCTTATGCTTCCATAAGTAAGTAACATCCATGAATTCAAAACATGCTTTTTCCATAGAAAGACACACTCTTGATGTGTTTTGGCTTTTGATATATATAGATGATACTGGGATTCTCTGGGGAGTAAAGTTCTACAATGATCTGTTGATGCAAGCTGGACCATTCGGTAATGTACAATCTGAGTTACTTTTCCGGAAAGAAGCATCAGCTTTCACATTTGAGAAAGGCTGGGCATTTCCAAGAAGAATATATTTCAATGGAGATAATTGTGTGATGCCTCCTCCTGATTCTTACCCTTGGCTCCCCAGTACCGGTTCACACAAACCAATTAGATCTCGGTTTGCAGCAATCGCTGCAATAGTCTCCTTGTTACCGACTCTGTTCCTATTATAAGAACCATCAAGTGTAATAATTTAGTTTCTTCTGCAGCTTAGTGCCTTCTCTTGTTTGTAACTCTTGTAGTAAAACTAGGGAAAACGGCCGATTTCACCATGGATTTTATTAGATTGGATTATATATGCATCAACTACATCATAATGCTAATAACAACATATATTTTACTAAAATTTAAAATTTCTACACAAACAATAAAAATGTGGTTGAAACCATCAATTTAACGGTGGCCGTGTATTGCACCGTTAATAGTGATGACTAGGATGCCAACTCGATAACTACAGGAAACGACGTCGTTTTACTTTCTTTAAGTAAAACGACGTCGTGTTATTTAGGTGAATTAGGATTCGATTTTATCCCAAACCGTGGCCGATTTTATTCTAAACCGTGGCCGATTTTATCCTAAACCGTGGCCGATTTTATCCCAAACCATAGCCGATTTTATCCAAACCGTAGCTAATTTTTATCCCAAACCGTGATAGATTTTTACCCCAAACGAAAAATTCTCACTCTCAAATCCCCTCAAATTGAATTGTTTCTGGGAAATTAGGGTTCATGAATCGTTGAACTAGGGCTCGAAAATCCGTTTGATGCTCGAAAATCGCTTCCGCAAGTGATCTCGAGTGTCGAAAATCAGTTTGCTTTTCGTGGAAAATCAATTCCTCAGTCTCGAAAATGAGGTAACTCCCGTCGAATTTGTTTCTTAAATTCACTCTCATGAGGTAACTCGAATTTTGGGATGAATAAGGTAACTCGAATTTTGGGATGAATAAGGTAACTCGAATTTTGGGATGAATTTGTTTATGAAATGAGTTAACTCGAATTTTGGGACGAATTTTGGGACAAATTTTGATGTGAATAATTCGTAGATTCGGGTTGAATGTAGGAGCCGAATTATGTCTCTTAGATGTAGAATTGCTGAATGTGAATAAATTGTGGCAATGGTGTCCGAATTTCATAGATGTAGAGTAAGTGTTAAATATGTCCACCAAGTGTTCGACGAAATGCTTAAAAGAATGTTTTCATATTGTAACTGAATGAGATGTATGTTATATTATGCAGTGATGAAGGAAATAATTTGACATCATTCAACTGCTACTATGGTGGCATGTTTGAACATGTAGATGGGGAATTACACTATATGGGTGGTTGTGTTCGGATCATTGAAACGAAGCCGGAGGAGTTGTTTGTAGCGCTAATGAATCAACTGCCCATAAGCATTTATGGTCACAATGTGTGGTATAAGATGCCATTTGAAAAAGAGGAGGAAAGGAAACAAATTGTGGACGGTGATGAGAATTTTAAGAAAATGTGCTCAATTGCAGTATGGGTTAACATTGTCGACATTTTCATAGAACCGGACAATTTTATAAGTGAAGAAAATGTGTTAGAAGCTGATGAAGAAGCACGAGATGGACCATATGATGAAGCGGAGCGAGTTGAAAGAAATGTATATGATTTTATAGATGAAGAATTTGATGAATTTCAAACGGGATCAGAAAGTGAAGAAGAGGAACATGTTGGAGAAGGGTATTTGACATACAAAAAAAGTAGTGGTGAGTTGAAATTAAGACAAGCGTTTAATAGCTTAGAAGATTTCAAACAAGCTATAGTGGACTATGTTTTAAAAGAAGGATGGAATGTGAGATACGTAAGGTGGGAAAAAGATAAATCGACGTTGAAATGTGCAAGTGAAGGTGATGAAAAATGTCTATGGAAGATTTCTTGCTCTTATGAAGAGCCCCTACAAAAATGGTTGGTCAAAGTGTTTAACAAGCAACATACTTGTATAAAAAGTGGGTATTGCAAGATTTTTAACCAAGAATTCATTGCTCGACTTTTTGTGAATGACCTCTGAGATGATCCTAATTTCATGCCAAAGGATATTTAAGAAGAAGTTCAGAAATGTTGGGGTTTGATAGCCTCAATCGACAAATGTAGAAAGGCTAAGAAACGAGCTTTGACGATGATTCAAGAGGAGCACGATGAACAATTTTCAAGACTTAGAGACTATCACATCGAATTGTTGGAGTAAGAATATAATTTTATTAAAATCTTACTGATTTTATTAAGGCTTACTGATTTAAGTTTATTAAAAGCTTACTGATTTTATTTCATTAAAAGCTTACAATGACTAACGTTATTTGTATAATTTTATTTCAGTTCAAACCCGGAATCTACGGTAGAACTTGAAACATACACAAGCGATGAAGGAGTAGACGTCTTCTCAAGATTTTTATGTATGTTTCGCTGCACTTAGAAAATCATGGTGTACGTACTCTCGTCCAATTTTTGGTTTGGACGGGTGTTTTCTGAAATGCAATACCTCAACGGATCAACTGCTAGCTGCGGTAGGACGTGATGCAAAGAACCAAGTGTTGCCTATCGCATGGGCTAGAGTTGATATTGAGAATGAAGACAATTGGAAGTGGTTTATTAAAAGGTTGTAAATTGATTTAACCCTCGGAACAGGTGATGGATTTACTGTTATTTCAGATCGTCAAAAGGTAATTTAGAGGATTGTTTGATTTCAAATTGTTTCATTTCAATTATAGTACGATTGTTTGATTTAGAGAATTGTTTGATTTAGAGAATTGTTTGATTTAGAGAATTGTTTGATTTGGAGAATTGTTTGATTTGGAGAATTGTTTGATTTAGAGAATTAAATTGTTTTATTTAGAGAATTTAGAGAATTACTTTATTTAGAGATTGCAAACTGTTTGATTAATGTTTATTGCAATTGTAGTTTATTTAAAGAATTAAACTGTTTGATTTCTGATTTTTAGTATCTTTAGAGATTGCAAACTGTTTGATTACTATTTGATTACGGTTTATTGCAGTTGTAGGTTATTTAGAGAATTAAACTGTTTGATTACTGATTTTTAGTATCTTTAGAGATTGTAAACTATTTGATTACTATTTGATTACTGTTTGTGAGTGTTATTTACTGTTTTAATCTTGTAATTATAGGGTTTATTGAATGTTGTAGCACAACTTCTGCCCGATGTTGAACACCGGATGTGTGCTAGACACATTTACGCGAATTTGAAGAAAAAACATCCATATAGAGCTGACATGAAAGGGCTATTCTGGAGGGTTGCTAAGAGTCACAACATGGCACAATATGAAAAAAGGGTGGAAGAAGTGAAGAAGTATGACATGCATGTGTACGACTCGATGATGGAGAAAAATCCAAAAAACTGCAGTTTAGCTTTCTTTACCTCCACAGCCTGTTGTGATGACGTAAGTAACAACATTTCAGAGTCATTCAACCATGCGATTGCTTTGGCAAGAGATATGCCTTTGGTGGAAATGTTAGAAACAATAAGGAGACGAGCTATGCTACGGACTGAAGCAAGAAAGGTTAAAACAATGAAACATGGAGGAAAGTTTACTCCTAATGCGGTTATGAAGATTGAACTGGAGCAGAAAAAAATCAATTATTGTAAGGCATTTCCAGCTGGTTGTGGTGTTTATGAGGTTAAAGAGAAGAATTCAGCTTACAAGGTTTACATGGACAAGCATTCTTGCACGTGTAGACGATGGGATATGTCTGGGCTGCCTTGTCGTCATGCAGTAAAAGTAATTTCGGATAAGAAGCTCAAGCAAGAAGATTATATATCCGAGTGGTATCTAACTTCTAGGTGGAGGAAGGAGTATAGTGATCCAATATTACCCGTGCGTGGTCTAAATTTTTGGGAAAAATCGGGTGAAGGTGAGATCTTGCCCCCACCGAGAGAAACACCCATAGAAAGAAAGCCACGCCGCAAAAGACGTAAGGAGAGAAACGAGTCTCCAACGAAAAAGAAGACACATGTGAGTGAGTCTCCAACAAGAGTTTCAAGAGAGTGAGAAGAATCATCCATTATGGAAGATGTGGAGGAAGTGGGCATAACGCAAGAAAATGTAACAATGTTGGAGTTGAAAATTGTAGAGTTACAAAAAAAAAGGTAGGGGAACCCAAAACGGAGCTGATCATTGTGATGTTAGACCGAGTCAACCACCACAAAACCAACCCTTTGATTGAGTTATATTAGATTTCTATGCTTTTGGAATTTGGGAAAATGCATATATTTAACATCCTTTTGGTAGTTGTGAAAATGGTATTGCAACCTTTTGCTATTGCAACCTATTTTGGTGTAAGGCATGTTAACTTTTGCTATTGCAACCTCTTTTGATGTACGGCAAGTTAACTTTTGATGTAGCAACCTCTTTTGATGTAATGTTTGTTACAATCAGCATGTTAGTAAACTCTTTTGATGTAACTTTTGATGTTATCAACCTCTTTTGATGTTATATGCAGCCTTAGTAGTGAACAAACATTCTTCTTAGTGGAAATATGCAGCCTCTTATAGTTATAATCAATCTAAATCTTACAAAATGAAAGTCAACAAACATCCAACATAATGGATTTATGTTAAAAGTGGAAATATGCAGCATAAATATCAAAGTGGAAATATACAACATAATACAATATTTTTCACACTTAAATCATAAACAAATAGCAAATTATCATCACAATACAAGAAACGAACATATTCCATAAACTACGGAGCTCCATTTTGCGAGCTTCTACTTCTATCGCAAATCCGCGTAACTCTTTCTTAACTCAATAAAGTTCTTTCTCAAAATCGCATATCACAGCCTCATAATTCCGAGTTTTCGTAGAAAGAAGTTCAATCTCCGATTCACAAACTTTTAAACCCTTTCCGAGATTGATTGACTCCCTTGCAAGATCATCAAGTTGGATTTTCATATCTTCAATTTCTTCAATCATTGATTCATCTCCCCATTTAAATAAATGATACCGATTATTCTACACAATTCATTATCATGAATGAAGCAATTTATCATCTAAATACCAATAAAATCATAGAGAAATTCATTACCTCTTCTCCATAGCGACATCCATAGAATATATAGTCTCCCCGGATAATTCATAGTTCTAGATGTCTTTAGCACTGCACGTTCTCCACATCTACACTTTTTTGGAATCCCTCTTCTCTCAGCCATCTTCTTCTCACGGTGACCATTTTTTTTCTACAATTTTCCTCCTCACGGTGACCGATTTTCCTCCTCACGGTGATTGTTTCTCTCTCACTCCTAAATCGACTTTCTCCTCACGCCGTGACCACCCCAATCGACCACTCCAATCGACAACCACTCTAATTGCGAATGTCTTCACCTCTTTCACAATTGGCAAACCCTAATTTTCTTTTCCTCCAATTCTAAAAACCACGGGCCCTTATTTTTTCCCCTTATTCGACACTGTTTTTTACTCCTACTTACATGTTTGTCTAGTCAGCATTATTAACAATGCAATATAACGGATTATGTTTAATTGAGACTTTTAACCCTATTCCGTAACTTCATGCAGTGTATTCAAAATTATCCAAATTTTATGTCGTTATTAGCATTATGATGTAGTTTATGTATATATAATCCAAACGAATGAAGTTGATGGTGAAATCGACCGTTTTCCCTCAAACTGATTTCCATAGAATTTTTGTGAAAATTTTCTTGAACCGAGACTTATACACCAAAAACACCAAAACAATAAAGAAATTGTTTTATAAAGTACATCAGAACCTCTTTTATCATAACATGCATAATACAGTTTTATAATTGTTTATAAAAAAGAAGGTACTATAATTAAAGATATAAAGGCTGATTAATTGTTAAAAGTGGCGAGGAAGCTGATGGGGCCTTTGCCGGTAATGGCTGCCTGAAGAGCAAAGACGAGAAAAGCGACCATAGCGAGACGAGAGTGTTTTATCTCCGCCAGCTTCAAGTTATCCAACTTCTCTGGGTCAGACCCAAGTCCTAACGGGTCAAAATACCCACCCGGGTAAATACGTTTCTCCGGATCTAGCTCGGCGTTACGCTGGAACTCGATGTACCCGACCACTAACACCTCAATCCATATCAACGTCGTCAACGAAAAAGGCAATGGTTGTCCTAAATACGAAGAACCTTCCACCAATTCCACCTATAGCCATTGGGACCATTACCAATATATACAATTACATTGCTTTAATTAATCGAATCGCCGAACCAAGAGCAAGCTCAAATTTTCAAACTAACTGAAGAGACAGAAAATCAGGTTTTAGTCGGACCCTTTCCAGAACTCGAAATTCTTTAGACTTAACCGAACCGAACAGAAAAATTGAATCTTTAAGCTTAATCCCACCTATGCCCTCATTCAGACACTTTGCTATCGACTTTTGTCAGTCATGCAAAAAGTTCTCGTTTTTTGTACATTGAAGACATGTATTTTAGTTCCAGTGACTGACACGTGGACAACTATGTTCGAAACGAATAAATGTACCTTTCCGGCATCTTGCCAAGCGATTCCGGTGAGAGCTTCGACGGCGATGGCGCCAAGAGTGCCGAGCATGGCCCACCTTCCATGGATCAGCTCGCATTCTCTGAATCTTTGTATCCCGAAGACTTCAGTGTACGGCTGAAACGGGGTCGGTTTGATCTCCGACGAGTCTTGGATGATCCCGATGACCTCACCCGCCACGTTCTTTGCGAGGTTTTGGTCAAGCCCGTCGAAATCGTACTGAAGATACTCCGCCGGTTTACCTAAACCGAAAGGATCAAATCCACGGTCTCCGATCATCGATCCGTCTAGCCATTCAGGCGGATTTGCGCCAGGAAACCAAACTAGTCGATTTCCGTCGTCTTGGACCTGCTTAGATTTCTTCGGTGGTGGAGCAGGTTTCTTTTTCCCGAAACTGAACCCAAACCGGGCTTGGACTCTACCGGTTCCAGATCTAGGATCTTGAATCCGGATCCCAAAGATGCCCGAGACTGCTGCTGCGGTGGTGGTAGCCATTGAGTTGTTTATGTGCGGTGTGGGGGTGGTTGTTTCTTCTTAGTGACTGATGAAATGTTATAACATATAGTTAATTGATTTTTTATATTTTAGAATAAAATAGTAGCCTTATATGTGATGGTAGATGTAAGAAGCCTTATCTTAGCGTTATCTCCTGTGATTGGCCACTTCACCTTTATGCTTTTGTGGTGTCTCTATTTTTGGTGACGTTGCACTTTTTCTCTTTGGTCCGATTGGTAGGTGTCTCAATTTAAGGTTTTTCTTTGATTTTTTTCCTTCTAATGATTTCTTTTGTCGATTTCACAAAAAGAAAAAGATTTTGGTCCGGTTTAAGTTTTTCTCTATAAAGCCCATTTATGAGAAGCCCGTTTTATATTGTATTGGATAAGCCCCTTAAATCGTGTGTGCTCCAATCGAATTGTCCATATGGTTTAGTCCTACATTTTTGTTGCGGTTTGTTTCTGGTTTTCATATATAAATATCATAATTTGAAATATTTCAAAAGATAATTCGGTTTTGCTTTGCTTTCTTCCATTTTCATCATACAATTAAACAAGGATTCAGCTAAAAAATGTTATAAGTGAAATAGTATAACTGACTGATTGGCTCTAAAATTGCTTAGGGTTTTTAAATTGGTGTTTGGATCGAATAAATCGAATCGAATTCGAGTATATTTCTCCCTGTACTCGGTAAGGTTGGATTTAGTTTCACATTGTCTTTTATTCGACTTTGTAAGAAGAAGATAGAAATATAACAAAAGATTAAGAAAAATCTATGGACAATAAGTTTCATAAAGGCTTACATAGATTGAGATATCACTGAATAATGTAAAATAGTATCTAGAATATAAAAGTACAAAATCTTAGAAAGGTTGCTTTACGATGCTTTTTATAAATTTTGGTGACGTATAAAGGCATTCACGGGGACATATAACAGATATGTACTTATGCTTACAATTTTGAAAAAAAAAATTACAAAGATATACATACATTTCTTGGGATTTCATTTCCCATTGATGTGCTGCTCTAGTTTAATACAAAATAAACAAAACTATTTTATTTACAAAAATCTGCCTAACTAATTTAATATTAAAGCTAACAACTGCCAATTCGTAGGATTATCCTTTGGATCTTCCTCCTGTTAACAGAAAAAGACAATAAACAATATTATCAGCAAAACGGCTCTAAAAATTGCCTGTATATTAATCTGCTTTGTTTAATACTAACACATGAAAAAGTTAAAGAAAAATAAGAAGAATATATGTATATATTACGTAAGAAAGGATATAAAAAAGACGAAGAGATTAAGTTGGTTACCTGAAACTTAAAAGCGAAGGAGTTGATATGTCAACACCGAAAGGCAGAAGAAGAAGCTATATTTATACGTTCTTTTTATATTATACTGATATTTACAATATCTAAGGATAAGTGTCATGTGTGTGTATATTACAAGTCTTTGATTCACTTCTAATACGTCTCTCTATTTGAGTCTCTCTTGTTGGAGGCTCTTTTGGTATCTCGGGTACACGTTTTTACATGCCGAAACCTGAAAAAAAATGGATTAATCAAACATATAAGCCCTACTAATTTTCCCATTGGATAATAATAATAGATATTTCTTTGTTTTATTAAAATGAGACTGGACTTTTGTCTATACGAGAACAAATCATGAAGCATGCGTGATCCGTGACGTGTCACACGGATTATAATTTTCTTTTTTAAATTAGAAAGAAAAAGACGATGAAAATTAGGTTACATTGCATGCCACACGGGTTCCACGTGAGATTTTAACCTATTCTATACAAGAAAGTCTTGATTCAACTTCAATTTTGTTTTCTTTTAACGATTAGTGAAAATTCAAAACCTTCTGAACCAGTTAGAGTATTTTCCCAACTAACATGTTGGAGATATGCATCTGCTCGAGTTTCTAGAAACCTAAAAGGATTAAATATATTAAAAACATTTGACTATTACATCCCCACATGTTATCTTTGAGCCAATCTGATTAAGATGTCTTAGTGCAGATAAAAATCTAAAATATAAAATATAAAATCTAAAATCAACCTAGATTTGAAAAATAATGCAACTTGGTTTTATTGGCCCTATTTTTTAATGAACAAATCAAAATTAAATTAAAATAATAAATTTCTGTAACGGCGAGGAAGAAGAAGAAGTGGACTTACAGCTTCGATGTCGATTTTGAATACGAGGAGTTTTCTTCTCTCTCTACAACTTGTTCGATAAGCCACAACGATGTGACCGATGGCTAAAACTGATGAGCAGAGGAACAGAGCCACTTCCGCAGCTCTGAAGTAATTACCTCCGCCGTCTTCGATCGCTGGCTCGCCGAACACGAACGCTGCTTTTAACGAAACGTAAATCAGAGACGAAACTGAGCAAATCGTCGTTATTGTCAGATATGGACCTCTCGATAATGTGGGTCCGTCACAGAGCCCGTAAACACCTGTTACAAGAAAAGTATGCAAAAAAATGTCCTTTCAATTTCTGGGTAAAACTCCAAAATATCTCAAAATTATGAAGAATGTGTGAACAGGGTACTGGATTTGGCGAGACAATTAATTTAGGAACAGGGCAATTGATTTCATCAGAGCTATGTGATTTTTGCAAGTTTTGATCTTTAAACTCACAGAGTATAACGGCGGATCTAATGATGGAGATTAAGGGAATATCGATGAGAGAGTGACGGAAATCGTAGTTGATGAGATGGGAAGAAAGATTCGTCGGCGAAGAGAGACGGTGGAGGAGGGCAGAAGGGAGGAGAGCGTCGGCGACGGCGAGGAAGATCGGAGCAGAAACAAGAAGAAAAGAGAGGAACATTGTGAACAAAACGAATACAGTTTTGATCCCTCTCCATAGAGAAAACCAAAATCTTCTGCTTCTGCTAATTTCTTCTTTACTAAAACCCATATCAAATCAGATCACGGAGAGTCAAAGAGAAGTTTTGATTGGAGTGTTGGTTATCTTAGAGAGAAGATGTTCGGAGACTTTTGAGGGAGGTTTTAAAAGGTGGACGATGACGACGAGGATGATGCTTAGATAAATACTATCTTATTATTTTCTATTATACTGATTTTCCTCGTTGGACTTTGGAAAAATATATATGAATATAGAATTGTTGGATTAGTTTGGTAATTTTATTTTTCTATATATCAATCATTACTATTAAATTTGGGTGTTTTGTTTCCTATAAACGTGTCTTTAATTCAGCTATAATTGCTATATATGTTAGTTTATTCTTTTATTAAAATAGCAATATATTTTATCATTTTAAATGCCAGCGAGACAAAGTAAAGGTGATGGTGATGAATCATAGTTCATAGATAAATATATGTATTGCTTTTTATATTTATTTTAATTTATTCATGCATCAATTATTTTCATTAGAAATTTTATTTTACTATTCTTCCTTTACATTACAAAAATTAGAAACTAAAACATTCTAGAAAAAATGTTGAGAGAAACTTCCTTGTCTTTTGAATCTTTTGACTAGTGATTATCCAGAGAGCTGACTATGACTTATATTAAAAAAAAATTCCAATGTTCAGGTTTTAGCTTCCGTATAATAACGATATTACCTAAATATCGTCAAGCATAGAAAATTCTCAATGGTTAAAACATTTCTTCTTATTTTCATTGTAACTAATAAAATCAAAAAGGAGTCGAGAATATATACTTTAAAATTGTCACAATAATTATTTGTTTTGTTTTATGAAATCGTTATTAATTATATAATGTTAGGCCCATTCCCTCCCGCCGAAGAAAATGAACCGATAGACTCGTTAACACAAACAAAAACGAGAATGGAGGAACCGACCGATTTTAGCCATGTGATCACATGCTATTCTCTGTTTTGTAACATTTCATATATAAATGTCAATAGTAAACAATCGTATCCAACTTTTAATAACTATTTTGTGTTTCATTGAGATCTTCAACCTTTTCTCGTCTGATAGCTACCAAATAAATAAAGGAAAAATAAATTCATATACATTTCATATAATTTTTGTCGTCTCATCAAACCGTTAATATGAATTTGTTTGACAATATTACATTGGCAGTTTAGTTTTATTTAGGCCTTTGGCATTCGGTTCAAACCGAATCAATCAAACCGGCCGAGTTAGAATTTTTGGTTTTTGATTTTAATTTTATTATATGTACTAAATCGATCGGATATAATAATAATTTTAATCAGTTTACGGTTCAGTTCGGTTCGAAAATCTAAAAAAACAAAAAATATAAACCAATAAACCAGATAATCTGAATTATACCGAATAATTGAAATAAATTAATTTGAAATTAATCAAAAATCTAAAAAACAAACCAATAAACTGATTAAACCTAAATTTTATGTAATTAAACCAAAAATTATTTTTTAATCCGGAATGGTTTTTATGCTAAAAATCAAACCTATTAAACCGAAGAAATAACCGAAAATCAATTATTTTTTGTTTTTTTTTTGGTCGATTTTTTTTCAAAACCGAAAAAACTAAAACCAAAAAATCTCAACTGATTAACCCAAAAAAATTGAAAATCCAGACCATCCAGACCTAGATTGACGCAAACAACTACAGAAATCCTTAGAAAACTCATCTATTTAGACATATCTATGCCTGAGTGTATACATCAGTCAAACATATAGAGAGATTTAGGAAATCAAGATATTTTCTAATAGAACAACTTTAATTAGTTGTTTATGTCTTGCCAGCTAAACATTCTAAATGAGATTAGGTAATTATTCCTACCTGATATACATTACTATCAAATTGTCATATTCTACAGCTCAAACTCTGAAGATGAGAGTAACCGAACAATAGTAAACTGTTGTATTATGTTATATATTTTACTTGTGTCGGGAAGATTTACGTTTCAACAATTTATGACAATACACTATTCTTGAAGTTGAAAATTGTTCAATGTAGGACCAACCTAATAATGCATTTCCATAAACAAAAAAGTAAGGAAACAAAAAATAAAAATAAAAAGTAATAACAAATAACGGAGGCATTATGAAAAGAATAACGGAGGAATTGAAAGTCAAAGAGTTTTAGGCCTACGAAACTGACCGGAAGTGAAGAAACTTGTACCAAGTCAAGACATCTCAACTCACCAAAAGACATGCTCGTTTATAATGTTTTCTCCATTGAATATTAAGTGGCAGTACTATTAGAATCCTTTTAATAACTATAAAATAGCAAACTTTTCAAACTGTTTTCTCCAATCATGTAACAATTTCATGTCCTCAATTTCTACATAAAAAACGAATATTGGCCGAAGAGAGAACGAGTATGATCTGTCCAGCGTTAGGCCCATTAAAGGCCCAAATAATGAAGCCCGAAACAAGCAAGACGCGACTCGTTCTTCTGACAAACGCAAATTTTTGTTAGCGTTGTCCAATCATTTGTTCTTTCTCGCTCCATTCTCCCTCCGATCTGCTGAGGCGTGTGTGTTACTGTTTCCTCAATGGCGGCACGATCCCTGTGGAGAACGCGTACGAGGTTTCTCGTTGTTGGTACTGCCTTATGCGGTGGTTCTGGCGCTGCCTTCATTGCTTCCTCCGAAGACCCATCCACCACTCTCAAGCTTTGCACTAACATCCCTGTTCGCCTCTTCCGCAATACCGTAACCGCCGCCTCCATCGCTTTCGGTACGTGGAAATCATAAAAGAAACAATTTGTTTCGTTTACAAGGATTTGTATTGTTGCAATGCCCTTTCCTTTGAAATATCCCTTTCAATTGATTAGTTTGTGAATGATTGGTTTTATCTGTGGGGAATTCCAACCGTATTGGAACGGTTTAGGAAATGTAATTATAAGGCTCGTGGAAGCGAATGTTAATTACATCTATTTGCTTTTTTATCTATGGGGTTTGGTTAAAAATTGGATTTTGCACGGTTTTCTTGAACCATATGACTAAGTTATTTAGCGTAGAGCCGTTTTCTACCTTAGAAGTAACGTTATATTTTGGCATTTGTATAGATTATGAATACTCATTGTTGGGTTTGGCTGAGGGAAGCAGTGAGAGGGAAAGTGTTAAACATGAAGTCCACCTAAGGTCAGCCCACAAGCTCCAAGAGCTCTGTTTCAAAAATGGAGGAATCTATATCAAACTCGGCCAGCATATAGGACAATTAGTATGTGAAATCATGCTCTCATGTACCATTGAATATGTGTTATTCTGTAAATGGCTTGGATGTTAAGAAACCAACGGGTTTTTGCTTTTTACGTTTCAAGGATTATCTTGTGCCTGAGGAGTATGTTCATACTATGAGAGAGTCAATGTTGAACAAATGCCCTGTTTCTTCATATGAGCAAGTATGTGAGGTTTTCAAGAAAGAGGTTGGAGAGACGCCAGACAAAGTATGCGATCTTATCCTATCCATACTTATCTGAAGTCGGTATAACCAGACTTAACGCATCTTGTATGAATTCATCTCTTTGCTTCTCAATTTGGCGATTGTATGTTATCTGCAGCTATTCGCTGAATTTGACCCTGTTCCAATTGCAAGTGCTTCCCTTGCTCAAGTTCATGTTGCTCGCACCCATGACGGAAAAAAAGTTGCTGTCAAGGTCCTCAAATGAACTATTTTTACTTTATATCATGTGGTAAAACAAGTCTTTGCAAATCCATAAGTAAAGATCTTGAACTTGTTAAGAATATTTTTCTACTTGTTCTATTTGTTATCTTGAATGCATTTTCTGCAGGTTCAGCATGCGCACATGACAGACACTGCAGCTGCGGATACTGCAGCTGTTGGAGCTATAGTGAATACCCTGCACCGGATATTCCCATCATTTGACTATAGGTGCAGTCTCTTTCTCATTTCCTATAGAAAAAAGTCTTAGTACGTGTCTCTTACAATAGGTTATACTCGCTCATGTACGCAGGTGGTTGTTAGATGAAATGAGTGAAAGCTTACCAAAGGTTGGTGTCTTTAGTCGATTCATAAAATATATAGTTTGCTTCGATCTATTTGTACAGCCTTGTATCTGTTTATCTGAGTACTATATTCACCTTTCGGCAGCATCTTATTGCAATAAATTTCTGATGACTTTCATTATTAATCAATTTATTTATAACTGTTTATTCTGAAGCATTTATGTATAGTCCTTGAGTTTTTCCTGTCACTGGTTTCATATTTTAATTGCTGTTTTTTTCTTTATTACATATTCTTTCACCAGGAACTAGATTTTTTGGTTGAGGCGAAAAACAGTGAGAAATGTCTGGATAATTTTAGGACGCTGTCTCCCCATATTGCCGAATACGTTTATGCCCCAAAAGTGTATTGGAACTTGAGCTCCTCTAAGCTGTTGACTATGGAGTTCATGGATGGTGCTCAAGTGAACGATGTGGCTATGATCAGAAAGCTTGGGATTCAGCCCTATGAAGTATCAAAGCTAGTAAGCTGTTAAACTTTTGATCTTTAAGGTATCATGCATTTCTTGAATTCAGTTGAATAGCACCCAATTGAAAATAAAATTTTGGTAATTTCAAACACCCATCTCTATACCTATAGCAAACTTTGATATGCGCTATACTCCTCAATTCAGGTGAGTCAAGCCTTTGCAGAGATGATGTTTAAACATGGGTTTGTGCATTGTGATCCACACGCAGCCAATCTAATTGTTCGTCCATCTCCTTCTGGTAAAAAGAACATTTATGGAAAGAGAAAACCACAGTTGGTTCTTCTTGATCATGGCTTGTACAAGGAGCTTGACTTCAACACAAGATTCAACTATGCCTCACTATGGAAAGCCCTGGTCTTTGCGGATGCTAATGCCATTAAAGAACACAGCACGAAGCTAGGCGCCGGGGATGATCTCTATGTGCTTTTCGCCGGGATACTTACAATGAGACCATGGAAACGAGTCATTGACACATCTGTGGATCATTTAGTCATCCAAGGTACTAAAGAAGATCAATCAGAGCTACAAATGTATGCATCACAGTATTTCCCTCAAATCTCAGAGCTTCTAAGGAGATTGCCACGCGTAATCCTTCTGATGCTAAAAACAAACGACTGTCTCCGGTCGGTTAACAATGAACTGTTGCAAGGATCGTCGCTTGAGTCATTCTTGATCATCGGGAAAGTGTCTTCAGAAGCGGTTTTGGAGGCAAGGTGGTCACAGAAGAAATCGTTGATGCAATGGATGAAGATATGGCTTGAAGGAGTCTCTGTGAAAGCAAGGCTATGGGTAATGCAACTTGCACTTTGGGTCTTACAAGTGAGAAAAGCCTTAACTCTATAATATAATATCATGACTTCACGAAAACGTCGCATCCAATTTTTATATACACATCTCTATTCCTTGGTCTGGGTAGGTCCAGAATTGACACTTATCATTCTTTGTATACACAGGCTGTTGTTATGTACCAATAAATCGACTTTATATACTACAAGATTTGTATTGTTTGTAAGCTGAAAAGAGCTGAGAGTTGCTTCTCATAACCATATAATTAAATAAAAGAAATCTTATTACTTTACATGTACCTTAATATCTTATTACTTTACATTTACCACATTTTTTTACCTTTTTCTCCATACTAAAACATTGCTAGTTTTTTTGTTTTAAAAGTGCAGAAAAACTAATATCAAATATGAGTAAACACATTTTTTAATGGGGATGTTTAATTTCTAAATTTTCTAATGTAGAAGTTTAACCAACAGATAGAAGAAACAATATTTTGTGGCATTTTTGAAAATCTGAACTTAATTATATATCGAATGTCTATTGTAAGAGTTTCCTTCTCGCCAACGTTTTTCATCCATACTGTGTACACATACTGCCTGTATAAACGGGAAAGAGGTGGACGTTTAAATTAAACTGAACCGACTGGTACGGTTTGATTTCGATTATGATTTTGATTCGGTTTTGGTTTATTAAACCTTAGCTAATGCGGTAGCCATCGTCCTGTCGTTTCAGTCTGTGTCGAGACTCAAGAGTCCAATCTGTCTCTCCGGACCTCCCTCCATAGCCGCGGATCGTATTTCTCTACCCTTCGAAATCTACCGCCGATCGCCGATTACATCGTCTCCGGTAGAATATCCATCTCTCTTTTTCTCTCCATCTCTTATCAAACCCCCTTTGTGTCTCGTTTCCCTTGCATAACCCTAAAGAAATTGAGTGTTTTCAAATCCCATAAGCATTGTTAAAATCTTATTTGATGGCTTCTATAATAAATTTATCTTGATGAAAATAGGTCAATTTGAGCTGTGTTTTTGCTTTGGGTCTCTCTGAATTTTTGAAAGCTTACACCTTGTCTTGCTGGTAGATGGAAGATAGTGACGCTGTCCCAAAACCAGTGGTTGTTGACCCTCCATTATACAACGAAGCTCCTCCTTCGACTTCTCAGCGCCGGCATGTGGTTGTCGCCGCCGCCGCAGCTCTTCCGGCAGAAAATCATCTAATTCAGCGAATTCAAAGAGCTCTTGTGGAATTGCGTGAATTGAGAAACCAGTTTAATGACATACTTAGAGAACTAGAACTCGAAGGTTTGTTACTTGTTGGGCTGCGTTTGATATTCAGTTTTTGCTTGTTTTGTCTTTAATAACAAACAATTTGATGATGCAGTCGGAGAAGAAGATCAAGCGGAATCATCAGTGGAAGATCCAGAGGACGACTCTGATTCTTAGTTAGATGTTTTGTTTCTTTATGCTTCAATCTCAGCCTGATGATATCTTCTTGTGGGTGAATTAGCTTTCGTCTCTCCTAGAAAACCTTAAGTATTCGATTCATTCGATTGTACAAGACAAACAAAACACGAAAACAAACATGTGTCGTTTCAATGTTCAAACTAGCTATGAATGAAACATCTTAATCAATCAAACGTTATAGAGGAAGAGGTTAACCTTCTCTTCTTCTTCATTAGGGCTCTTCTCTTCTCTTTGTTAAAAAGTAGATATTTCATTGTGAAGCGTTTTTGAAGAGCAACTGATTGTTTATATCGTCTCTCTTATGAAAGATAACGGTTTTCTGGAACTAAAGAAATTATATCTTCGAATCTTTATCAATAATAGAACTGGTTTGGTCTACACCTCCTTGATTCCACAGTACAGATACTATCGAGTATCGACTGCGTTTAAGATCAGATGCAAGGAGACAACACTGCAGCTCACTTAACAGCTTCTAAGTTCTTAGCAACTCTTGACAAAGTTTATGTATTGTTTTGAATTTAGTTACCATCTTCTTCTTTTTGGGTGTAAATTAGTTACCATCTTCTTTTCCTGAAACCACCATTGTTTCTTTTGCAGTTTACGAAGCAGCTCACTTGTCTGTGAGAGCTTTTAGGTAAAGAGAGAGGTCCTAGATTCTAGAGAGCTTCAATGTGTACTCGGAAGAAAATGCTTGTTTAACTGAGGTCCCTAAACTGATCTTATTGCTTCATCATCTTTATTCTCTGTGATGATTCGAGTTGTTTAATGCGTCGCCATTGTCATTATAATTATAGTGTGATTGTATTATATAACATCACAAAGATGATGTGACAACATAATGTTTGCTTATTGCTTTAGAGAACAAAAACATTTTGGTAAGAATAATTATTCAAATTGCGATAATGATAGAAATTTAAACCTAATCATGTGGCCATTCGTGTTCTTGAATGGCTCTGATCAGTCATATTTTAGTTTTCTTTTCGACAAGAGAATCTCTATTCTCAATTTTGTTCTTCCATTACAAAAGTGCACACAACTATATTGCACTTTTTGGCCTTTCGCTTTTCATAAATTCTCTCTAATAATTTTTTTCTTGCTAAATAAAAGCGAACAAATTCCGACAGGCAAATCTACCAAAAAAACCCTATAAGTTTTGTAAAGTTGCCTATCCAATTTCATTTAACCTTGTTTTTGTGACTATTGCTAGATTTCTCAACTCGGTTTATGTTTTTTTTTTTAACATTAATAATCCGTATAAAAAAGTATTATAAATTTTTCTGATGATTTCGAACTATAAATAGACTTATCAAAAGATTTGGATCAGATATTTAGTGTTTGTAAATATCCAAGGAATAAAAACCAAAAATGTTGTATTTTCCGTCAAAAACGCTGACCAAATCAAAAGCAAAATTTAGAAAGTGAGAAATAAGATGAGATGGGAACTCGGTTCTGTAGCGCGGCATGTCATACACCATATAACTTCATATATAAAACTATTCACTTATAATAAATATCTTAAGATATTTCTCCATTAGAGAGAATCAGAGATCCTTAGGACCTTATCTCTCTCCCTTTTTTAATATTTTAAAGAAAAGTTCAGAAAAGTGCAGATAAAGCTCTGTGCTTTATTCCGTTTAACCAATCACTCCACACCTTTCTAGTTTTTTCCACGCGCTTTTCCTCCTAATATCCGATTAGTGAGATACACGCGTTGGTTATTCGAGTGTTGGTTAAATAGAACTACTTGCCTCCGTGTCCATTTATCATCTTTTGTCGAAGATATTTACTATAAATATCTGATTTCGCGTGAGTGCGAAAATCCAAAAAATCATAAAAGAAAAGTAACACACAAAACAGATAAAAAAAAACAAAATTGGAATAAAATTGTCTTTATGAAGAGGAACGGTGAGACGAAGCGGCGGAGGAACATGGCGGAGGAAGCGGAGGGAGGAGGAGAAGATCCGGCGATGTGGGAGGACCTAGATCGGAATTTCAGACAAGTGCAATCGGTGTTGGACAGAAACAGATCATTGATTCAGCAAGTCAACGACAATCACCAATCGAGAATGGCCGATAACATGTCGAAGAACGTTGCTTTGATCCAAGAACTCAACGGAAACATCTCTAAGGTTGTTTCCATGTATTCTGATCTCAACACCAATTTCTCATCGGCGTTTCACGGTGGAAAGAACGGAAACGACGGTGGTGGTGCTGCCGGAACCAGGGCTTAATTAACCGGATCAAATTGATCTTTCGTAGTTGGACCGGCTGGTTTAGAAATTCTGATTCAGGACGGTTTTAAGCTACGAAACTATAAGTTATGTGTTATGTTAGTTTTATTGCAATGATTGTCGTTAGAATAATCCGTGGGAGAAAACCCATCATTTGGGTTATTTTAATTATGGTTTGAGTCTTTTTCAATGTGTCTCTACTGCAATTTCTCTAATAATAATTGTTGTTCTGGTTCTATTTTGAGCCTCTTTTTATGTGATCGCAACAAATGAAGGTTGTTGTTAGATTGTTGCAACTTGGAAGAAATTCGTCACCTGGTGATGATGCAATTTGGTAATGCCATTTAAGTGATCATTTAAACCAATTGTTTCTATTGACTTTTCACAACGTTGTGTATTAGATAGTTTTGTGATATTCAGTATTACATGAAAAGCAAACCGCGAGATGAGTGAATTTCAATCCAAGCAAACTATTTTGTCATTGATACACTAGCAACGCAGAGATGCGTTCAAAAGATAATCTCATATGTTGTCTCATGTTTGTACTATTTATATGAACGATTTCATCAAATCCTCCTCTAATTAAAATATATGAAAAATTTGAATATTTAAGTTTTTGGGTTGGTATTATGATGTGGTTCTCATAACCAATATGGACTTAATGTTTTGTGTGAGAGTTTATAAGCCTGTTAAGGCTCATTTTAATTAAAATTTATGTGGTTATTTACCCAAAAAATGTTTTATGTGTATTAGTGTTTTAATTTGATTAGCTATATTTTTAATGAGGTGTCGAGAACTCAAAAATGTTGATGTGTTATTACAATATTGATGTGACTGTAAGAATTTTTAACTAGCTTATATTATTTAGGTATTAAGAAATAAACCAAATAATCATGTCTATTTTCACAAAAATTTATGACCAAATTCACTCTACCAGCTTCACTATGTCTTCATCAAATACTTTGTTTTGAACATGATGGTGTTCATATGTTATGTATGTGGTAATGATGACAATGACATAGTGCATATGATCTTTTATGACTTAAACCATATGAATGGTAGGAGACATATATGTCTTTTTACCTTGTTTTGTTTATTGTATTAGACCAGTTTGTTTTGTTTCTTTCATCAGATTAAGTCAGATATGTAAACCTTTTGTTAATCTCAAGAAGAAGATTACCCAAAAAATGAAGATAAAGAGGCTTGAATTCTAATATTGCGAAGTTAGGATTCTTGTCTAAAAGTCTTGACCAAATATGTTTTGAACCCATTAATCTCAAATCCAAAACTCACCTTTTTTTTTAAATGGAATATTACTTGTTGTAGTCTTTTGATCAAACATCTATGGACTTTGTTTTGTTTATCTTCGAGTAAGTGTTGTTAGTCATGGATCTTAAATGAACATTTTCAGTCATGAAATTTCAGTTAGCTGTTTAACAAGGAAACTTGTGTCTAACAAGCAAACAATGATTGACCATTTCATTTCATAAGATCATAATATTGACTAATCCATAAAATTCAACCAAGTGATGGAATTAGTGACAAAAAATTCCATATTGAAACTAGCAAATATTTTAAGACGACGTTTTGATTTTATTGCAAAATCCAGTCAAAACGTTGTCTTTAGTTAGTCAATTCAAAAATTAGAAACTGAAATTGCAAAAAAAAAGAAAAGAAAAAGAAACGTATATCAAATGTTTGGTAAATATCCAAAGAACTCACATTAAATGAATTCATAACCAATTGAACAATCATAAACGACCACCTACCTTATCTAAATGTTGATCCATCCAAAAAATATCTCCCCTAGTATTTTTTTTAAAACATCACAAAAATATATTCCAAAACTATTCAATAATTTTCTTAATTTTAATTTTTCAAAATACAATTTCAAAAATTCCGCAAGAATAAAATTAAAATTTAAACTCTAAAAACTACATTTTAAAGCTTAGAAACTATATCCTAAACCCTATAACTAAACTATTAATCCAAAACACTAAACTTAAAACTAAATATTTAAATTATAAAACCGTTATTATTTTTAATATCGATAATATTTTTGAAAAAACGAATGTGGTTTTATACTTAAAATGATTTTAAATAAGCTAGTTAATAAATTATAAGTCATAAGAGTAAGAATTTGATATGTACTAAATTAATAGGTAACTAATGACATACTAAGGATCTAACAATTTGTGATTCAAAAATAAATATAGAGATTACTTTCTGAATTATGATTCAAAAATAATTCATCAATTAATTTTATTAGAAAGCTGACATATCAAACTGAACTAGATTTAATAATTAAGTTTCCAAAAAAATTTTATAATCGAAATTCAAAGGTCTTACTATTTTCCAACTACTATATATCTAAATGTGGTTCAACAAACGGATCACAGTACAAAAACAATCTCAAGATTATAAATGGATTTCTCTAGTCGTCATGCAAGTATATTGTGATTGATCATTCAACACATGTTTCAGCGGTTTAAGAATATAATATTCTTTTTAAAAAATTTACAATTAAATCTGGAAATCAAAAGATGCAATTGAAAAATCATCATTGAGTATAACATAAACAAAAACCAGAAAAACAGAGAATCCTTAGGCTTGAAGCAATAGAAACAAATGAGAGCAGATTAGGTACAACTCCAGATGTTCCGTCGCGTCAACAATGACAAAATATTGTAATTCATTCCTCATCAACCCCTAAAAAATTTAAAGTTGTGTTTTTTTTTTTAACTTATCCCACTTTCCGATTTAACCGGTCTTGCAGATCGATAATTACACTTCCATGCCACTCTCTCTCTTCTCTCTCTCGATCTCCAAAATCTAGCACTTTCTCTCTGCCTAGGTTTTTTTCTTGCTACTTGGTTTTTTCTGCGTAACTTTGGTGTCTAGGGAGTTGAGCAATGGCGGTTTCTTTGTGAGTTTTTTTGTCTTCTTTCTAAAAAAAAATTCACTTTCCCCTTTTAATTTCTTCTTCTCCTTTCTTCCATTCTACTTTCTGTTTTACTTTTTCAAGCAGGAAAATGGGTGAAAAATGTGTTGCAAATTAAGGTTTTCAATCCCTTGTTAAATTCGTTTTTTTTGTTCTGGGTTTCTTCAATTTTATGACTTAATTGAAGTTCGTCGTGGGTCCGTTCGTCGTAGCACGATAAATTAATTTTAGATTAGGATATAATTTTCCTGTGTGTTGTCGAGGGAGTAGACTGGAAGCTAAGTTAGGTTTTTTAGTCATTATTTGATCCGTAAGTGTTTGATATTATTGAGAGAATGAATCGAAGTTTTAGGGCACAAGAGTCTCTATTGCTGGATTCAGCAGAGAGGCAAAGGCAACAGCTTAGGGCTTCTATGATGGCTGAGAAAGATGAAGAGCTCTCAATGTTTCTTGAGATGAGACGGCGCGAGAAAGAGCAGGATAGTCTTCTTCACAATAACCCTGACGAGTTGGAAACTCCATTTGGTAATACTTTTTTTCTTCTAATTTGTGGAGACACGTATCTGATTTAGTCAAGAAGCTTGATTCGTTCTTGATGGTTTGGTACTCTAGGTTCAAAGCCTGGAACTTCACCAGTGTTTAACATATCAAGTGGTGCTCCAGTTCGAAAGACAGCTGCTCAAGATGATTTTCTTAATTCTGAAGGCGACAAAAATGACTATGAATGGTAACTTTTTAACCACAATGTTTCCAAGCTAAGATATTTACATGTTGCGGCGGTATGGTTCATAACATCAGTTTGTGAACATACGCCACACACATCCATTGGGTGATTGCTTGGGTGTCTTTTCGGCATCTTGCGTTTTTAGGTAATCTTTCTTAGAGTATAGTTAGGCATTTGTTGCATCTTAACCATGAGGTTCTGAAGTTATATATCTGTGCTAGTTTTGTTATGAATTGATGTAAGTAATCTCCAACAGTGTGTTTCTTCGCAGTTCACTAGTCTATATAAGGCATGTACTCGGTAGACTCTAAACTATGGGATTGGAATCTGGGATGCTTACCAATTTGAGATTTTCACTGCATAAAGTGGTCATGTTCTTTGTGAAATGATGCTAAAAAAGGTTGTTGAAGAATCATAGTGTATCTGTTCTCTCTTTCAAACGTCCACACTTGCTTCCTTGAATGATATCATTTAACTGTTTAACTTTTCCACACTAAGTTATTTTGTCTACGGAGGCTTCTGACCCCTCCAGGTACCCCTCTGTTTCCATCGCTGGAGATGGAATCACATAGGACTAAGATCAGTCAAACTGGTGAACCAAAGGGTCGCTCGGCTACATTGACATCTAGGGTAAGAATGTTATTGCTTACCGTTCTGACCTCTTTTGTCAAACCCTGGATGCTAGATGAACAGCCAAACGTATTGCAACCAGATTTGTTAAACCTGCCATGCATCATACTCTCATGCGTTTTCATCTCAATCTATACCTCATGTCATTCACCAGATTGCGTTATCCTCCTTATTGTTAATTGGTGTGCATTTTGAATTTCTCTTAAATCACATTTTCAATAGGATTGATGCAAAAATATTGATTCCAAATCAGATCCTTGTATGTTACACTTAAATTGAACGAATAATTTCAATTATTTGTCTCCTATATTTTTTTCTTTATTTGAAACCATTACTAGTATGGTAACCTATGAACTGTCCTTTGTTGCAGCTGGCGAATTCCTCCTCGGAGCCTACTGCAAGGAACCACCTAACATCTAGACAACCGACTTCTTCTCCTGGTTTGAGCTCTTCTAGTGGAGCAAGTCGAAGACCTTCATCATCTGGAGGACCTGGATCAAGACCTGCCACGCCCACTGGAAGGTCATCAACATTGACAACTAATTCAAAACCTGCAAGGCCTTCAACACCCACTTCACGAGCCACCGTTTCCTCAACTACTCGACCTTCTATGACTAATTCCAGGTCCACAGTATCTACAATGACTAAGCCTATGCCTATTAGTAGGTCGACAAGTTTATCTAGGCTCACACCTACTGCATCTAAACCGACTACCTTAACTGCTAGATCTGCTGGTTCAACAACTAGATCCACCACTAGCACCGGTACCAAATCTGCAGGTCCATCAAGATCCACCACACCACTGTCAAGATCTACTGCCAGATCTTCAACACCAACTTCAAGACCCACACTTCCTCCACCTAAAACCATATCAAGGTCGGCTACACCAACCCGCCGTCCGATTAATTCTGCAAGTGCTGCAACTACTACTGGAAAGTCAACAATATCCCAAATAAAGCCTTCTTCTCCAGCAACGAAGCCTATGCCAGCGCCATCTAAAACACCTGCTGTATCACGTGGAGCTTCTCCTACAGTGAGGTCAAGGCCATGGAAGCCATCAGACATGCCTGGATTCTCGCTAGAAACACCTCCAAATCTAAGGACAACGTTACCTGAAAGACCACTTTCAGCAACAAGAGGCAGACCTGGAGCACCAAGTTCTCGCTCTAGTTCAGTTGAGCCAGCTGGTCCTACAGGAGGAAGACCGAGAAGGCAGTCATGTTCACCATCAAGAGGAAGAGCACCAATGTACACCAGCGGTAGCTCTGTTCCTGCAGTTAATCGCGGATATTCCAAAGCCAATGACAATGTTAGTCCTGTGTTGATGGGAACAAAAATGGTGGAGAGAGTAATAAACATGCGGAAACTAGCTCCTCCCAGATCAGATGACAAGAGCTCTCCTCATGGTAACTTGTCTGCGAAGTCTTCCTCACCAGACAGTGCAGGATTTGGAAGAACACTCTCCAAGAAATCTCTTGATATGGCAATAAGGCATATGGTGCGTAATTACTCTTATGTTCTCTTGTCCCTTTTTCATTGCTACTGATAAGAATTGTGTACAACTGACTGATGAATCAACATTTTGATGAAACCAGGATATTCGTAGAACGATACCAGGGAATCTGAGACCACTAATGACGAACATTCCAGCATCATCAATGTACAGTGTGAGATCTGGACACACACGGGGAAGACCAATGAATGTTTCAGATTCTCCACTAGCAACAAGCAGCAACGCAAGCTCAGAGATCAGTGTCTGCAACAACAATGGCATTTGCTTAGAGGCAAGCGAAAAGGAAGATGACGCAGGCAGTAGCGAGAGAGGTTGCAGGTCACCTGCAAGCGTACAAGGGAGGTGATGGATTGGAATGAAGAAAAAGGCTTTTTGCAAAACGTTGACCTTTGAGATCCTCTTGCCTTTATTATTATTGTGAGTTTCTTTCACACGAGTTTGATTATGATGATTTGTGTAGTAGCGTTTTGACATTTTTATGTAAACCTCTCTCCACTCTCGTCTCCACCGTTTTAACCCTACAATCAATGAATCCATTAACCCCATTGATATGAGCAATGTTCAATTCATGTATTGTAACTTAAAAAAAATACTGAAACACGATTTATAAAAACTCTTTC
Organism: Pugionium dolabratum; assembly: GCA_018901945.1. Taxonomy (NCBI): domain Eukaryota; kingdom Viridiplantae; phylum Streptophyta; class Magnoliopsida; order Brassicales; family Brassicaceae; genus Pugionium; species Pugionium dolabratum. The sequence goes on from JAEVFF010000270.1 coordinate 61,304, forward strand.
ACTGGTTTGATTGAATTCAAACACCAGTCATTAAACATCATCCAATATGACCTAATTATGTTAATAAACATGACCCTTACAAAGTTACAATCTCTCCCCAATCTCTCCGATGTTTACAACACACACAATGAAATGAAAAGAGCGACATTTCTGTAGGCAATGAACAAGGAAACCAAAGAGTATTTTAAGCAGCAGCAACCACCTTGGTGGGTTTGGTTTCGGGAACAGTCTTCGGAGGAGCGGTAGCAGCATCCGATGGAGGTTGAGAAGTGAGTTTCAGGTGAGAAGGCGGGTTCTGTTTGAGCTTAACCAATATTTGTCTCATTCTTGCAAGATCGGTTGGCTTACCAGGCTTTGGACCTTGGATCACAGAGATTGATGGCTTCTTAGGGTCTTGCTCTTTCTTCCCTCTTTTTTTCTCTATCGTTGGAACCTCTTTAGGAACTAACTCTGCTATTGCCTTCCAGTAGTTCTTGCTGGCTTCCGCATAGAACTTCTCTTGGGTCTCCAGAAACAGCTGAAATGTAGAACAGACTAAGAATAAGATAGTCACAGTTGAAAATCTTAAATTCTACAAGCCAATGGATTTCAAGTGACATTCTATCCCCTAACCACATGACAACAGAGCAGACTGAGAACAGATCAATAAAACTACAAACGTTAGCAACGAATTCTCTTCTTAGCAGGCAAGGAGTTCTCTGTAAGGCAAAAGAAATTAAGACAAAAAAACACCTTTTCCTTCTCCCTGTTAGCTACTTTGTTGTTTTCACAAGTTACTTCCCTCTTCTTATGGAACTCCTCTTTGTATTGATTTGCTTCCTCAATTATTTGCTTCAACAGTTCTTTTTCTCTCTTCTCCTTCTCCTCAAGCTGAATAGCATTTTGTCTGCACATAATATAAGCCATGGCGCGACATCACTCACCAGAACATCATTGATCTATTACTATACATAGAACAGATAATAAAGGATTTTCATACACGAGATCAGATCCAAAAACATCCGATCAATTATTGCAAGTTAGGATGAACATGAAAAAAAGAGCAGCTTTTCATTCAACAAGAAGCGTCTTTTCTGATACATAGTCAATCTAAATCAGATCCGATCTAATAGACTGATTACTTAGAACAATGGGAAGCTTAATCAACGAGCAGATTACCATCAACGTACAAAACTATACATCAATATCAGACTTGAACCTAACACGAAACAACAAGAGACTGCAGCAGATCTAACCTTCTCCATTCTTTAAGAGCAAATCCTTCATCAGACTCCATCTCCGACGGCGGTGGCAAGATAGGACCGTCATGTCCACCGTTAGATCCAAAAACGCCGTCTCCGTTCAAGTAACCGCTGTAGTCCGAAGAAGGCGCCGCAAACACATCATCGATCGAGTCATCAACAGGGACTGAGCCGTCGTAGCCTGAGAAAGAGTTGTCAGTGGTGTCAAAAGAACCTGAGACCGGAACCGACTCAGATGCATCATCTCCAAGTATAACGAAGGAATCCTCAAAGACAGACATCTCTGGAACAAAGCAAGTTTGATTAGAAAAGTAGAACTATAAAGCAAACAACTTCACGAATCTACCTTTCAAGTTTGAAGCTTGAAATTGGATTGCAAATCGAAAACGGAGAATTAAAGGAGGTGAGATTTGTGTGTTTAGTAGATTTCTTAATGGGCTTTCATTAACCCACATTTTGTGTAAGATTTGTGCGTTTAGTAGATTTTTGATTGGGCTTTATTTAGCCCAAGTTTGTGACATTTGTGTGTTTATTAGATTTTTTAATGGGCTTTTATTAGCCTACATTTTGTCAATTAAAGAAGTAAGATTTGTAATTTTTTTATAGGGCTTTCTTTAGTCCAAATTTTGCCGATTAAAGACGGTAAGATTTTTGCGTTTAGTAGATTTTTTATTGGGCTTTCTTTAGCCCAAATTTTGCCGATTAAAGAAGGTAAGATTTGTGTGTTAGTAGATTTTTTAATGGGCTTTCTTTAGCCCACATTTTTTCAATTAAAGAAGATAAAATTTTTGCGTTTAGTAGATTTCTTATTGGGCATTCCTTAGTCCAAATTTTTGCCGATTAAAGAAGGTAAGATTTGTGTGTTTAGTAGATTTTTAATGGGCGTTTTTTAGCCCAAGTTTTGCCGATTAAAGAAGGTAAAATTTGTGTGTTTAGTAGATTTCTTAATGGGCTTTCTTTAGCCCAATTTTGTCAATTCGTACTTGGGTCGTGAGCATTTCATTTAATATGAGTTGGAAGAAAATTTACCCATTAGATATCTCCTTACCAAAGAAATTCAAATATTGGTCAAATATTTTTCTTTTAAAAAATGGTTGGATACGAACTTGAATTAACTTTCAAGATATCTAGCTTCCTAAACTCATTGTGAATCCTTTTTGGGTTTATTTCATCTTGAATTGGTTTAATTTGGTAAACATTGTGCTTTTTTAATTATCTTATAATAATTCTGTGTTTTGTAGTTTGGTTCAGTTTAGAGTGATTTGGTTTGGATTATATGCTCAGCTCCATTTCGGTTGAGTTTGGTTGGGAGAGAGAGATAAGCATTGAAGTGAAAGATTGTAAATTTTCAAGTAAACTTCAAGTCAGAAGCAAATGAGTGGCAAATGCATTGGTTAATGAATAGTCAATATCAAGGATCACTAGAAATTACAATGCCGCAAGACTACAAAACTAAACCAGTCATTGAAACCTAAAACTGATTTCTAATACAAAAGAACTTCCTGCAACTAGAGAACTGCATTTACACATTGCTTTTGCAGTTCATATCAGTGTCTTTTAATAATAATAAAAACAAGACATTCTCTCCACTCTTTATGTACATCTCAAAACAAAACGGTGGATGATGAATGGTTAGCTAAAGGTTCTCAAGTAACACAGGAGTCTATGTCGGAGTCTGAGACTCTTCATCTCCATTACCAATGGACTGAACCTCAGCCTGAACCTCAGCCTCAGCATGACTTTGAGTCTGAGGGTTTTCACCTATATTACCAATGGGCTGAGTCTGGCCCTGAGTCTCTTCTTCCGCAGTGGGGTTTCCAGGTGGTGTGGCGTCTTGGTTGTTTCTGTCTCTGTTTTCATTAGGCCGAGGCTTTTTGAAGTATTTGTCAATGAATTCTTCAGCGAGGTTGGGGTATTTCTCCATCAGATAATTGTTGAGACATTTCCTGTATGAAAAGTCTTGTTTGGCCCCATCAGTTGAGACAACAAAAAAGCACCTTGTGTCTGCAAACGTCGTGTGCTTATCAACCTAACATTGTTCCACCAACAATTTTCACATCAGACGTAAGGCTTAGTAAGCTTTAGAAGAGATACTACAGTTGTCAAGGAGAATGCTATTTACCGTGATGAAGTCAACACCGGAACCAAGCTTTGCGTCTTTGTCTGGATGGAAATTCAAAATCTTCTCCAGGACAAATGTCTTGTCATCATCCGAAATTGGTTCTCCATCAGTGTACCTTCATTGAAAGAAACACGATTTTCGAAAGAAGAAGCAGGATATATATTTGTATATGGAATATGTAACTGCGTAAATTATACCCGGACTGATGCATTACTTTCCTGAGAGTCCTCATGACTGGCTCAACATCCGAGAGAAGGTCCTGCTCCTCAGAGGTGAACATGTCTAAGCGCTGTCTTGTTGCTGTAAACATGGGAGTGAAATTATTCTCAGATCCTGGGAGCCTAGGAGGACGGTTCCTCTTCAAGTCTACACCACCACCATTGGACCAGCCACCAGATGGATATCTTTTGGTTGGATTTCCCCACTGGCTTCTCTCTTTCTCATCCTCCTCGCTGTTTTTTGTCTCCTTCAAGGAAACCCACGGATTTCCATCATCTACATTGTTATCCTTGTCTGTAACAGTGGGACTTGGCTGTCCCCAAGAACCCCAAGCAGAGGGACCTGATTCAGTTTCAGAGTTCGTTTTATCCCAAGTACCCCTGGCAGCAGAACCTGATTCAGTTTCCAAATTATTTTTTCCCTTAGAACCCCAATTAGTAGCACCTAATTCACTTTCAGAATTCTTTTTGTCCCGGGAATCCCAAGCAGCAAGACCCGATTCAGTTTCTGAGTTCTTTTTTTCCCAAGTACCCCACGCAACAGGACCTGATTCAGTTTCAGAATTCTTTTTGGCCTGAGAACCCCAAGCAGCAGGACCTGATTCGGTTTCTGAGTTCTTTTTTTGCCAAGTACGCCAAGCAGCAGGTCCTGATTCAATTTCAGAATTTTTTTTGGCTACAGAACACCAAGCAGCAGGACCTGGTTCAGTTTCTGTGTTCTTTCTGTCCCACGTACCCCAAGTAGGAGCACCTGATTCAGTTTCAGAATTATTTTTGGGCTGAGAACCCCAAGCAGCAGGACCTGATTCAGTTTCAGAATTAGATTTGTCTCTAGAACCCCAAGTAGCGCCACCTGACTTAGTTTCCAAGCTCTTTTTGCTCCGGGAACTCCAAACAGCAGCATCTGATTCATTTTCAGAATTCTTTGTGTCCCAAGAACCCCAATCAGCACCACCTGATTCAGTTTCTGAGCTCTTTTTGCCCCAAGAACCCCATGCAGCAGGAGCTGATTCAGTTTCAGAGTTCTTTTCGTCACTAGAAGCCCAAACAGCAGCATCCAATTCAGCTTCCGAGTTCTTTTTGTCCATAGAACCCCATGCAACAGGAGCTGATTCAGTTTTCGAGTTCTTTTTTCCCCAAGATTTGTCTGAAACAGATTTGAGTCCCAAAACATCAGAAGAAGCCTTCGGAGCTGGTCTTGTTTCCCAGCTCGGTGTCGTATTTGCATCATCATCCTTTGTCTTTAAGCCCCAAGCACCCCATGAATCTGAATTGGAAGATTCTTGAGCATCTTTTTTAGTGTTCCAACCAGACCATGCTTCCTTCTCAACATCTGTAGTATTTTCACAATTAGACTGCTGGTTTTCCTCACCACCCGTATTTTTTGAGACTCCCCATTCTGAACCACCACCGCAGCCATTGTCCCACAGAGAATTTTTCTCCCAGTTGGATTCCGATGGCTTGCTTTCATCATTTAGATTTTGGAACTCTGCACTGTCCTCAAACTTGGGCTCTCCAAGAGCAGAGTCTCGCTCGGGCGATTCAGCCCATTCAGCCATTTCTACTTCTGTAACATCAAAACCAGGGGAAGAAACATATGCATCTGCATTTGTCGTGGATCTGACCATTTGGAGAAAGCTGTACACATCTGTTTCATCTTCATTATCTAGACCAGTCTGCAAATAGGGTGACAATCAAGAAAATTAGGTTGCAGACAAATTTATATGAGACAAATTCGGTCACTTGGAATGATTTGTGGTGAGAATCTTTACCTCTTTTTTGTTCCATACGAGCTCAAACTGTGAACCTGTACCAACATCCACGCGTTTCCCCCAAGAACAAGACCCAACGACTGTTGATAGAGAATCTGTATGACATTTCTCAGCCGCTTTCTCAAAACATCTCCTTGGTGTCTAAAAACACAAAAGGTCATTCCTTTAATATGGACTGCCAGTATATCGTCTTTGAAATAATTTGTGTTAGATATTAAAGTATCGGACTACTAACAATCAGAGTTGCTTCTGTGAATGGAGCCTTGATGTTCAAGGATCGAGTCAAAGCCTTGTAACCCCCAGAGTTGAAACCCAACATATTCCCTGAACAGGTCATGTTGTTTGCTAGCAGAATGATATGTTCTTTCAAAACTCCTTTGGATACCATTCTAACTGAAGCTGAGAGACGCTGCAATCAAATCAACATAATATTTAACATCCTTACCATACATGAAATATGACAGATGTATCCTGATTTAAGAGTAAGATTTAGTGCACATATCAGGTTTAAAGTTGTTAAGTACCTGAACTGCTTGCTCAAAAGCACAGGATAAACCAAGCAACTCTTGCATTTGCTTTATAGAATATGGGATTGACCGTTTAGTGTCAATTAGATGAAGAACTGAAAGACATGAGTCAATCACAACCCTCCATGCATCACCGCTTTGCTTGACAGCAGATTTTTCAACCGTGACATCCAAAACCCATTCCCCTGGGCGGTGCGTATGACGATTTCGGATCCAGGTTGTCATTTCTGGACTATTCCAGATTATAATTGCTGAGAAAATTCGTGGATCACCTGCCCAGTTTAGATACAGAAGTATTATCAAAAACATTTTTCGAAAAATCATATTGTAACATAGGCTTGCCATTACATAATTTTGACCACGGAACAAATCTAACTAGAAGGAATTAAAAGGAAGTCGCTATCATATACACTACATCCCCATCGAAAGAAAAAAAATCAAAGGATAGGGGCAGAGAAATTGACACTAATGAAAAGCATTATACGTGAAGCACCTTTGATTACTGTTTCCAGCAGCACTGGGTAAATTGTATTGCAAAGAACATCAAGAGTTCTTTCTAGATCAGGATCGGTGGCATTGTAGGAGGAGAACATTAAGCACGGCATATCAAAATCTTTGCTGGCACATGGATCTCGGAAAGAGCAGCATTCACTGTTCATTCAAGAAGAAATTAATTATAATCCTACAAAAATCAAGAAGCTAGACAAGTACACATTATAATACGAAGAACAAAACACAATGAACAGAAAAGAACTAGAAAGCTAGAAATCAGCACCAGACTTGCTTTCTAGAGAAAGTTTGCAGTTCATTCAACCAGAGACAACATCCAGAGGAAAAGCGAATCATATAACCTGACAGACAAATTTGTTCTCTTGAAGTCGTCAGCTTTCTTCTTTTTCTTTTGTACTAGTGAATTAATTACATCCTCACATTTTTGAAGTATATCCTGCATACTGATGTTCCACTCTTGCAACAATGTCTAGTAAACCCAAAAACACCAATTACAAGAAAGAATTAAAAAGATAATTACATGTTAAGTATTCTATGACCGATAGAGGCGTCCAGATAGATTGAACAGAACAGAAACACGAATTCAAACCTTATTAAGATGAATATGGCCATGTAGACATGAATCTATTCCAAAAATTTCTGAAATTGCTTGTTGCTTTCTGTATCTACATGCAATTAAAGACAAAGCAGGTTGCAAATAGGATTAGTAGAAAATGCAAAAACACTAAAAAGAGCAAAATAAGTTACTAAACAGTAGACACCAATACTTACTCGACTAGGAACTCCACTGCAGTATCTTTAAGACTAACTCTCTTCAGCTTGTTCCTAACTGTGTATGCAGCATTCTCCTGGCAATACCTTTTTCCACAGCGGCATTCATTCAAATATAGAACTATACGCCGATCATTGGCAGTGTTTTGGAAGTTGACTTTGCAGAGCAAAACTTCCTAGGAAAAGGACAAAAATAGACAGCAGTATTAGCATACAGCAATAGAGATAATCAAAGCTATATCGAGGAGGCAGCATCAAGAAGATTTACCTTCATTAGCTCCCATGATGAATTACTACTTGGAGTTGAATCAAGCACCGCCTTATAGGCAGGATTGGACATGGCGGTAGCTGCCAATACTCCAACAGGCTCTCCCGCTTCAAACAAACCTTGATGTCCGTGCTCAGAACTCACTTCATACTTGAATTGCACTACCGAGTTGCTGGATGTATTTCTTACCGTTCCATCGTTAGTAATCACTATGTCCCGCAGAACAGCCATAAGATTCTTGAAGAGTGTCCCAGGTTCAGCTAACCCCCTTGAAGAGCGAACAATGACCTCTCTAGCTGCAATTGAATGAGCCATCTCTTCATAGGGATCCAGCCCATGAAAGAAGCAGCCCTTCACTATCCCAAAATCTCCAGAGGACGAAACCCTGCCATACTTTCTCTTACAAAATTGAGCCATGTCCTCTACTAGAGTCTTAGTGTAGAACTTCTTCTTGTCTGAAAGCTGAAGACCCAGGAAGCCTATCTGCTGCACCAGCTTGTTGATCGCGGAGTTACTATTGATGTCGATCAAGTTCCGCATAGAATAGGACTTCAGCATAAAGTTAGCAGCCACTTCTTTTACTTTGTGGATGCTTTTCTCTAGTTGTAGTTCATCTTCATATGATAATCTCAAGCGAGACACCATAGGAGAAATCTCCCGGGTTATAAGATTGTGAATAACATTCATGTCTGCCCTAGACATGGAAAAGTCTTCCAAGCTTACACTAAATCCCTCAGCAAACAGATGTTCCATCAAGAGAGGCTGCAGTGAGTCAAAGAATCCAAGTGCCGCTTTTGGACCCTTCTCCAACAAGATTGAAGCTACGATATCATTGATGATAGACGCCAAAGCATCAACCTCAAAATCAAAGCACAGCAAATCACTTCCATCAACCATAAACCTGTCCCCTTTGCAGCTGAGACGCTCAGGAAAGGCAAGCTGTAGAATCTGGAAAACTGTCCATGCTGGGCCAGATTTACAGGACTTTCTTAGTGCTGGTGGTGGCAAAGACATACAGCCATACATAGCTAACTGTTGAGCGGTTGCCTTGTCCAGAAACACTTTCTCCAGCATTACCCTCAAAGACAGCAAAGAATCACAGCCCATCTGCAAAATCAGCTGCCCAGTATGTGAGCTAAGCAGTTGCTTATCCACAGAAAAGAGTTCCATGACCTCTGCCTTAGCGGTAAGTGATTGTGGGTAGAACAGATGGACACAGTCACCATCAAAATCAGCACTGAGTGGGGCACACATCAGAGGATTAATCTTCACGGTGTTGTCTTCATGAACATACACCCGAAGCGCTTGCAGAGAATGCTTATGTGTTGTCGGGGGACGATTAATAAACACAACATCCCCATCCATGACCCTGCGATGAACAATCTGCCCAGGTTTAAGCACAGTGTGCCCCTTGGAACCATCCCTTAGAGAATATGTTGTAGAACCTTGAGTATAACTCAAACACATCTTGTTGTTCACTAACTCTTGTAGATAACCTATATTGTGGACACTAACCCTTTCCTCAAACGTGATTCTCTGCGCAATTTCCATGGGGACCCCTACCTCATTCACATTTCTGTAAGCATCCCCAGTGATGACGCTACGAGAAGAGAAGCCCGAACCCTTTCGGATGAAAAGCGTTCTCATTTTTTCTGTCCAAGCTTTTGAAAAGGAATTGTCCGAGATCTTAGAAACCCCGTATCTTAAATCAATGTTTCTTGCTGCTTTTGCAGTACCCCTCACCCGCAGATAGGTATCCACCACTCTAAACATGTCATTTGCTTCAGCCTTATGCGACGCAAAGTTTGGCTCGCCAGACCTAGAGCTTTTTATAGCTACCGCTTTCTTAAGAACATCTTTTAGCTCGATTCTAGAAGGATCCTGAAAACAAAATGGCATAAATGCAGTAATTACCACACACAACCCAAAGAATTCAGTAAACACAACACCGGATTTTAGTTTCAACTGCTTACCACCGACATGGAGCTGAAACCATCAGAAACATCTGGCACTGACAAACAATTAGGCGGGACTGGAAGATATTCTAATATGTATCCTTCTTGAGGAATATGTCCCTTTGTTGTGAGTTTCTTTCTTGTTTCTTCAGGAATCCGTCTTAACATTTCCTTTACCTGTTTGTTTTCCCAGCATATGGAAAAGGTTATGGAACGAACATAATCATCAGTTTCCAGAAACAAAAGATCACCAAAGAAAGAGAATGATTTTAAACAAACAAAAAGAAGTTAAGAAAACCTTTGACATCTATCCTACATGATCCAGTAAACTATAAGATCACATAAGCCATTGACACCTTCCAGAGACTTACAAAGGTATAGTTATTGCTTCTTTTGCTCAAACATTCTCACATGGATTCAAAAGTCTAGTTAATTAGCATGCTTCTATCAGCAATGTTAACTATTTGAATAGGAAACCTAAAGTATACCAAAACTTTTATCTATAGAAAATACAAATGATTCTGCACATGTTAAATAATTACCAAAAAAACTATTTTTATGGTAACACAAACCTTCTATGAGAGAAACAGAAGCATAAAAATGACGAAGAAAGTACAAAACCTCTCTTGCCAGCAGGGGCCGTGTATAATCGCTTCCATAGCGGTAACCATATCTTTCCAGGAAATTCCAGCAACCTGCCTGCAATCTTGATCTAGATGGAAGCTTGAGTTCTAGAAATGAGGCACCATCTGATGTTTTATCTCTGATTGTGATGTGCGAAGCTTCCTAACACAGTAATTCAGAAATTAAAAATCCAAGAAATGTCATCCAAAAACACATATGTGAATGTTCCAACGTGTTACAAAAATACCAATAACTACTCCTTCACAAAACATTGATTAACGCTACACTCATTGAATAGAAAAACAAATGCACAATATCTATTCTAGATGAACTAGCACATTTTCTAACATGCAACTAGTTGACAGAAAACTTAGAAAACTAACAAACAGGTGAACCAGGGACCCATAAGAAACATCTATCAACTTGCTTTTTAGGTGAAAGAAAACAATCAATCAGGATGTGTATGACATTACTCACCTCACAGCATACACCTAATAATCGCTCCGCAAGACCGCCACCTGTGCTCTGTAATCAGAAAGGTGAAAAATATTGGTCGACATTTTATAGGTTTATGATAGAATTTATCAAATTATATGTGCCTACTAGAAAATAAGATGGAATTTAAGAAAATTCAGTGAGGTAATACCTTAGCCTTCTTTATCTTCAGACATTTCAAGCACAGAAGGCTCAGCATTTGTTTCAATTCATTAACATGGGCAGGATGGTATATTGGCACTGGAAGCTGAATATACCCAAAATGACCTGAAAAATGTAGAAACAGACATCGATATCTGAAAAACTATTTCAGAAAACAAAGTAATAACAAAAATATAGGGAAAATGGAACTGGTTTACGGTTTACCTTCACATTTATCTGGCTCTGTCGCACCACAAGATTCACATTTACCAAATTCCAGGGGTAACCCCAAGAATGGGTTAGAGAGCTGACTAGCATGATTGATCGGGGATTCACTAATTGATGCTGTACACTGCAAGAAAGAATCATAGTCTAGTGAAAAATAGAAGAGTAACCGAGATATTGCAACTGAATATATATGCAAAAGTGTAGCACTCCAGTTTAGCACTATACAGAGCCGAGTACACTTATATTGAACTCAGAAACTTAGTGCCAAACTTAACCAACGCATAGAGGGTTTTGGCTATTCGTAGTGGAACTCATGATGAACATTTTAGCTTAGAATAAAACAAAGCCGTACATGCAATTTTTGATCACTCAACTAACCACATTCATCGGTTTAGTGAGGGATGTAAAACTACCAAACGAAATGGATCAAGTCCAGAGGATAACTCTTTTAACTTACAATTTCATGATGAGTTGCAAGAGCGAATGTGATTCCAACAATCTCCCCTTCTAGAATTTCTGATGAAGATTTTTCCTCCATGAAAAAACCCTAAAAAATGAAACCGGACAACAGTGAGACCGAGTTAGCACTTAGCAGCGAAAACAAACAGAGAAGCGGAGACATCTCGAGTTCACTAACTCGAGGAAACCAAGAAATTTCTAAAAGAAACCCAGTTTTTGAAAAAGTCGAAGTGTCGGAAGAACAACTTGGAAAAGCTGTAACTGTAAAAGGAACAATTTTTCTGTTCCTTTCCACAAAATCGAAAACACTAAACACACGATAAAGCGAAATCTCCTAAATTTCAAACCGAGAGAAACCTACATTTGAAACCACAATAAACCAAGTACGGCGAAAACCCCAGAATCACGACGGCGTAAGTCATGATCGGCATTTTTCCCGCTGAAAACATCGAACGATAGAGTTGGGTAAGACGAAATACCTAAGAATCGACGGAGGATTTCTCCGTCCAGCAGCGTGTCTGACCCGTTTGTTAAACCCGGAAACGAAACGAAACAATGGAAAACAAGGATCTTGTAGCTGACAAAAGGATATCTAGACTGAGGAAGTGTGAGAGAGTGAGAGTGAAAGCGAAAATGGCGGACTTTTCTTTAAAAGAATGCGAGAGTATAATTTTTAGCGTTACTGCTTTTCTCTCAAAATCCTTTGTCCCTTTTCTGCCGCTAAACTCATTGCATGCAAAAGGGAAAAAACAGTTCAAGAATCAAATTTTCTTTCTCTCTTCACACTTAAAAGAGAGTTAATGATATAAAAAATGGATTAAATCAATAGTTTCAAATATTCTATTAGAATTTGGTAACTATGACTGAATAACAAACTTATTAATTAAATGTAAAAGAATCACATTACCTTTTCTTCACATTCAGAGAATGTTTATTTAGACATAAACAAGAGATGATTTGGAACCTTTTTCAATAAAATTGAATAACAATAGTAATAAATGTGAAAATAAATTTTTTTTTAAAGAGACGAGTATTTTGAATTCAGTTCTGTCAAGACCAACAATGAAGCCCAACAGAAATCTCGGTCAAGCTCATCTCCTCACCAAATGACCATACTTTCCAAAGCAATGCCATTCAAAGTGCAATGACCACAATGAGAATATCAGATGAAGATCACAACCTTGCTGGAAATGAGTGGTATCCCGACACTGGGGCTACCTCTCATGTCACAAACAGCAGCAACAATCTTCAAACCTCAACTCCGTACCTGGAAAACGATTCAGTGGTGGTCGGTAATGGCGATTTTCTACCCATTACACATATTGGATCAATTGCCTTGCCAGCGATTTCAGGTACATTTCCTCTCGAAGATGTTCTTGTCTGTCCTGGTATTGCTAAATCATTATTATCCGTTTCAAAGCTCACTCGTGATTACCCTTGTGTTGTTAAATTTGATTCTAATGGGGTTTATGTTAAGGACAAAATAACAAAGGTGCTTCTCAGCAAGGGCAGTCAAAGTGATGGTTTGTATATGCTGGATAATCCTAAGTTTCTAGCCTACTACTCATCAAGACAACAGTCAGCTAGTGAGGATGTGTGGCATAAGAGGCTTGGTCATCTACAATTACAAGTTCTTCACTCTCTATCCAAGAATCAAGCGATTTCAATAAATAAGAAAAGTCTCAGTCTTTGTGAACTTTGTAAACTCAGTAAGAGTACTCGACTTCCCTTCTCTTACTCGAATTTTCAGGCTACTCAACCCCTAGAACGTGTATGTTGCGATCTATGGGGTCCCTCACCTGTAATTTCTGTTCGAGGTTTCAGATACTACGTTGTGTTTATTGACAGTTTTTCACGATATAGTTGGCTCTACCCACTGCGTTTGAAATCAGATTTTTACTCTGTTTTCTGCATGTTCAAACAACTTGTTGAAAATCAGTTTTCAACCAAAATTAAATCCTTCCAGTGTGATGGCGGGGGAGAATTTATCAGCTCGGTTTTTGTGAATTATCTGGCACAATATGGCATAAAACAATTGATATCATGTCCTTATACCCCTGAACAGAATGGTATTGCCGAAAAAAAAACACTGACATCTCGTGGAGCTTGGGTTATCACTAATATTCGACAGTAAAGTTCCACATCACTTCTGGGTGGAGGCATTTTTCACAGCAAATTTCTTGATAAATTTGCTGCCCTCCTCAATCCACAATCCAAGTGTTAGTCCATTTGAAAAATTGACGGGAAAAGCTCCCTCTTACTCCTTTCTCCGAGTATTTGGTTGCGCATGTTATCCATCATTGTGCTCTTATGCAGCTTCAAAGTTTGATCCTCGGTCTCTCAAATGAGTTTTTCTCGGCTACAACGATAAGTATAAAGGATATCGCTGCATATACCCACCAACCGGGAAGGTTTACATTACTCGCCATGTTCTTTTTGATGAGTTTGCCTTTCCGTTTGCAGATACTTATGTTCATCTTCAAACTCCGAGTAAAACTCCACTTATGAGCGCTTGGAAGGCCGGTTTTCCATTGCCGAGTTCTTCTCCTCCTACTCGGCCTCCTGTTGATGATGCACCAGCTCGGGTATATTTTCCCAGCAATACTCATACTACCGTTGATCAGTCACATGCTCTCTCGCCTGAATTGAGTCCACCTCCTCACAATGATGCCATTTTGTCTGAACCAGATTCATCTACGCACGAAAATACTACGGAATCAGACATAATTCCTTCTGCAAGCCCATCTCCTTCAGCCACATTAGAACAGTCCACTCTCAACATCGCACCAGCATTGCCTTCAAATCAACACTCTATGACAACTCGTTCAAAAACCGGTGTTCAAAAACCCAATCCAAGGTATATGCTTTTCTCCACTACAAATGATATTCCTGTAGAACCAACCACTGTTTCTGCTGCTTTAAAACACTTTGGCTGGAAATGTGCAATGGAAGAGGAATTACAATCTCTTTCGGCTACACAAACTTGGTCGTTGGTCCCTCGTCAACCTGGTATGCATATTTTGGGTTGTAAATGGGTTTTTCGTACGAAGTTGAATGTGGATGGATCTCTTGACAAATTAAAGGCACGAATTGTTGCCAAGGGTTATGATCAACAAGAAGGAATTGATTATATCGAAACTTATAGTCCAGTTGTTCGAACCGGCATAGTTCGAATGGTTCTTCACACTGCTACAGTTCAGAATTGGAAGTTGATTCAATTAGACGTCAAAAATGCTTTTCTTCACGGAGAATTAACGGAAACTGTGTTTATGTCTCAGCCTCCTGGGTTTGTTGATAAATCTCGGCCAACCCATGTTTGTCTGCTCCACAAAGCTCTCTACGGATTAAAACAATCCCTAAGAGCTTGATTCAACAATTTTAGTGATTATTTATTAGAATTTGGGTTTTTTTGCAGTACATCGAATCCCTCTCTATTTGTATATCACAAGAATCGCGATGTTCTGCTCCTCTTGCTCTATGTTGATGACATGGTTATTACCGGCAACAACAACACACTCTTGGATTCATTTGTTCAAAGTCTTAACACGAATTTTCGGATGAAGAACCTCGGGCAGCTTCACTATTTTCTCGGAATTCAAGTTAATTATACTCCATCTGGTATGTTTCTCTCCCAACAGAAATATGCAGAATCACTTTTGTCCATTGTTGGCATGACTGACTGTGCACCGATGCCTACTCCGCTCCCGCTTCAACTTGATAGAGTTTCTGGTCAAAATGTTGCCTTTGCCGAGCCTACCTATTTTCGTAGCTTGGCTGGAAAACTCCAATATCTCACACTTACTAGGCCTGATCTACAATTCGCGGTGAATTTCGTTTGTCAAAAAATGCACGCCCCGACAATTGCCGATTTCAGCCTTCTTAAGCGAATTCTTCGCTACTTAAAAGGAACCATTAATATGGGACTTACTTTCACTCCACATACGGATTTCACACTTCGCGCTTACAGTGATAGTGATTGGGCAGGTTGCAAAGACACTCGACGTTCCACGGGAGGTTTTTGCACTTTTCTCGGTTCTAACATCATCTCTTGGTCAGCAAAACGGCAACCGACAGTCTCAAAATCGTCTATTGAAGCAGAGTATCGCACATTATCAATCACTGCCTCTGGATTATCATGGATTGCTTCTTTACTTCGAGATATCGGCATCTCCCAACCATCACCAGCCGAGTTATATTGTGACAACTTGTCCGCTGTCTATTTAACCGCAAATCCTGCACTTCACTCTAGGTCCAAGCATTTCGATGTGGACTATCATTACATTCGTAAGCGTGTTACCTTGGGTCACGTGTTGGTAAAACACATTCCAGCAGCCCTACAACTTGCCGATATATTTACAAAATCGCTCCCGTTTGACGCCTTTTGCAGCTTGCGATTCAAGCTTGGCGTTGCTCCTTCACCCACGCCAAGCTTGCGGGAGGGTGTCAAGACCAACAATGAAGCCCAACAGAAATCTCGGTCAAGCCCATCTCCTCACCAAATGACAAAAACCAAAGCTGTCTCCACCTGCAACACACCCTGCAAAAACAGAACCACATACTGCAGCAACATAAGGCGTGACCCTCGTACACCAGTCCCAAATTCCACAAACAACAAATTTGACAATTTTTCTCTTAAACTTCTTCTTCTTCCTCTTTAGCTCACATGGTATCAGAGCTAGCTATGGCTAACTCACTTGATCCATTCACCATCACTTCTTTAAGTATCACACAATGTGTTACTGTCAAGCTAACCGAAAAAAATTACCTTCTTTGGAAATCCCAATTTGAATCCTTTCTTGCTGGACAGCTTTTACTCGGCTACGTTAATGGTTCTGAGATTCGTCCTCCACCAACTATCACCACACGAACTGGAGAAGGAGTTTCAGAAATAAGCAACCGAGATTTCTGTTGGGCTTCATTGTTGGTCTTGACAAGTTCAACGAAATGTCATTTAAATGACTCTAACATTCCAACTAACTATATAAAAACATAAGTTGTAAGAAAAAAATTATTTGAATTTGGTTTTCATATCGAATCGAATCAAACGATTTTTTTTTTACCGGTTTAAGTGGTTCAGATAAAATCTAGAGTTTTACTTAATTTGAATTGAGCTTTCGAGCAATTCATACATGAAATTTGATACGTGATTACGATTCGATGACGAATTTTGTAACTATGCTATTTTATACATCAACTTGTTGTGTTAAACCGTAACATGCATTGATTTGATGGTGTTAGTCAAACCATTAATCGTTGTTTAGTCAGATAATAGATATTTAAATAAATCTAATTAATTACTTAACCACTAACCTAAACAACGTCGTATACACATTATGGGGAAATTAAACAAAACGATGTCGTATTTGTTTAAAACTAGGCGACATCGTTTTCCGAATCGAATGTGTTTATTTAAAACATTGTGGCTTCGTTTATTTCATCCTCTCTTTTCCAATTTCTTGCAAATTCTCCAAGTATTGAAACCTCCAACAACTTCCTGTAAATTTCAAGCAAATTCCTGCAAATATCAAGTAAAATCGAGGTCTATTTGGCTATTAATTGAAGAAAATAAGGTATGTGTGTTAGTAGGAGTCGAATCCGATTTGTATTAAGATTTTTTTGGTTTTTTTATAAGTGAGATTTGCGGGTGAAAATTACAAACATACATACTATTTTCTGGGTTAAATGGTAGTAGATAGCTATTAAAACTTGTTAAAATTTCATGGGGATGAATCAACTGGTCGATTTTTTGGATGTAATTTTGTAAGTATTTTTTGTCTATTAAGTGTTTGCGAAAATATATAAACTGTTGCGATTTTTGCTGTCTAATTGATTGTTTTTTGTATCTTATAGTTTTACAGTTACAGCTTTTCCAAGTTGTTCTTCCGACACTTCGACTTTTTCAAAAACTGGGTTTCTTTTAGAAATTTCTTGGTTTCCTTGAGTTAGTGAACTCGAGATGTCTCCGCTCCTCTGTTTGTTTTCGCTGCTAAGTGCTAACTCGGTCTCACTATTGTCCGGTTTCATTTTTTAGGGATTTTTCATGGAGGAAAAATCTTCATAAGAAATTCTAGAAGGAGAGATTGTTGGAATCACATTCGCTCTTGCAACTCATCATGAAATTGTAAACTGTGCTGTTGCGAAAATGTCTAAACTGTGTTGTTGCGATTTTTGTTATCTAATTGATTATTTTTTGTATCTTATAGTTTTAATAACGATGCATACGATACCAACGATGTAATATTCATTTATTATTATAATAGAAAATTCTAGACAAGGTGTTCTGAATTATGTTGGAGAACGAGATTTTGGAGATTTTGTTTGTAAAGACATAACCAAAAAACTTATTTACAAACTTGGTTTATTGTGGTTTCAAATGTAGGTTTCTCTCGGTTTGAAATTTAGGAGATTTCGCTTTATCGTGTGTTTAGTGTTTTTGATTTTGTGGAAACGAACAGAAAAATTGTTCCTTTTACAGTTACAGCTTTTCCAAGTTGTTCTTCCGACACTTCGACTTTTTCAAAAACTGGGTTTCTTTTAGAAATTTCTTGGTTTCCTCGAGTTAGTGAACTCGAGATGTCTCCGCTTCTCTGTTTGTTTTCGCTGCTAAGTGCTAACTCGGTCTCACTGTTGTCCGGTTTCATTTTTTAGGGTTTTTTCATGGAGGAAAAATCTTCATCATAAATTCTAAAAGGGGAGATTGTTGGAATCACATTCGCTCTTGCAACTCATCATGAAATTGTAAGTTAAAAGAGTTATCCTCTGGACTTGATCCATTTCGTTTGGTAGTTTTACATCCCTCACTAAACCGATGAATGTGGTTAGTTGAGTGATCAAAAATTGCATGTACGGCTTTGCTTTATTCTAAGCTAAAATGTTCATCATGAGTTCCACTACGAATAACCAAAACCCTCTATGCGTTGGTTAAGTTTGACACCAAGTTTCTGAGTTCAATATAAGTGTACTCAGTTCTGTATAGTGCTAAACTGGAGTGTTACACTTTTGCATATATATTCAATTCTGCAACCAAGTTTAAGTGTTTGCGAAAATATTTAAATTGTGTTTTTGCGGTTTTTGCGATTTTTGCTCTCTAATTAATTATTTTTTGTATCTTATAGTTTTAATAACGATACCAACAATGTAATATTTATTTAGTATTATAATGGAAAATTTTAGACAAGGTGTTCTGAATTATGTTGGAATTCATCGTTGTAAACAATTTGTGATCGGATAGGTCTAACTGGACGTCTGACTGATCGATTTTCGAAACATTGGATGCAACCATTCCAAAAAACACAAAAAAAAAATCCTTTTATCGACAAACCTCAAATACTACATTGGGCTAAAACCTCATTTGGGCCACATCTCAAGCCCAGCTAAGAGACGATCGAATTGCTACAGATCCAACAAATATGAACCGTTAGATCTAGGTCATACCAGAAATCCTCATTTCTTTCGTAAACTATATAAACCCTAACTCTTCTTGTTCAATTTTTTTGTAAACCTTAGCAGTTTATTTTTAGGTTTTTTTCTCCCATTATTCAGAAAACAGGTGCAGAGGTTAAAGCGACGGCGCCAGTTTGCTGTCCGCCTTGTACGAGCTCGAGCTTCGTCTAGGCCCTCGTCTTTCTTATCTCTTTCTTAGATTTCCTTTTCTTAATTGAGTTTATCTAAGTTGCAATGGCGGTGAAAGCAACAAAGGCGGAGAAGAAGATCGCTTACGACTCCAAGCTTTGCCAGCTTCTTAATGAATACCCACAGATCCTTGTCGTTGCAGCGGATAATGTCGGATCCACTCAGCTTCAGAACATACGAAAAGGTCTTCGTGGTGATTCAGTCGTTCTCATGGGGAAGAATACCATGATGAAGAGATCTGTGAGGATTCATGCCGATAAAACTGGAAATAATGGTTTCCTCAACCTCCTTCCTCTTCTTCAGGTTCGTTTCCCCTCTTTCTATTTATTTGGGTTTTGCTTTTATCATAACTATAACAATGTTCTGTGGAGTATTGATGAAGTTTGTCGTTGAAATCATGTAACAGGGGAATGTTGGGTTGATCTTCACCAAGGGTGACTTGAAGGAAGTCAGTGAAGAGGTTGCCAAGTACAAGGTTTGTTTGCTCTCCATTTCTTGATGTTACTTAGTATTTAAAGTGCATTACATGATAGTGCAAAAATATGGATTGATAATTTGGTTAGTTTATGTTATGTCTCTAACTTTTTGCTAGACATTATCAGGTTGAATGTGAAAGTTTGCATTCAGATTTAAAATGGAATAATATAATCATTCTGTTCTTGCTCAAAACGCAGCCGCATTCAAGATGTTATTTCAGTGTTGAGGGTATTCTAGTTACTTAAGTTTACTGAATTTCTATGATATTGCATCTATTGCTTCCCTTTTTATATTTGGTTGATCGATACATAATTCTACGGTTAGTTGATTATTAACTTTGAAAGTGAAAAGTCTGCATTTTGGTTTAAATTGTAATTCAAAACCCTTTTTGTTCTGTTTTTAAACATAGTTACAATCAAGATAGAATTTGAAAGTAATTTAGTTTCTTTGGTTCGCATTTGTAGCTTCTCTACATGTTTTTTATCAATTGATTTGTAGTTTAGTGTATACTGTTAATTGATGAGAAAGCCCTTGACCTGTTTTTGCCAGGTTGGAGCACCGGCTCGTGTGGGTTTAGTTGCTCCAATTGATGTGGTTGTACCTCCAGGCAATACCGGTCTTGACCCTTCACAGACCTCTTTCTTCCAAGTGCTTAACATTCCAACCAAAATCAACAAAGGTACGGTTGAGATTATAACCCCTGTGGAGCTCATTAAGAAAGGTGACAAAGTCGGTTCATCAGAGGCTGCACTTCTAGCCAAGCTTGGAATCAGGCCGTTCTCTTATGGTCTTGTCGTTGAGTCTGTCTACGATAATGGCTCAGTGTTTAGCCCTGAGGTGCTAAACCTCACTGAAGACGACCTTGTTGAAAAGTTTGCAGCTGGTGTCTCGATGATAACAGCGCTTTCTCTTGCAATCTCTTACCCAACCATTGCAGCTGCGCCTCACATGTTCCTCAATGCTTACAAGAATGTTCTTGCTGTTGCCTTAGCTACTGAATATTCTTTCCCTCAGGCTGAGAACGTAAAAGAGTTTCTAAAGGTTGGCCTTTTCCCAGAGCTTCCGGTTAAATAATTAGTCATGAAAGTGTTTTCTTATCTCTGAATTTATGCTTCAGGACCCAAGCAAATTTGCGGTTGTGGCGACTGCACCAGTTTCAGGGGAATCCAGCGGCAATGCTGTGGCTGAGGCTGTGGAGGAAGAAGCTGCAGAAGAATCTGATGGAGACATGGGATTCGATCTGTTCGGCTAATATACGCCCTCTTTGCTATTACCTTTTATTTTTAAGATTATTATTTAAAGATTTCATTCTCAGAATTTCATTGTTGCACGTTATGAAGACTTAAAAAGTTTTTTTTCTCTGGTTTAAATTCTCTCTCCGGTCGGTTCTTCTGAACCCAATAGGATTGGTTAACAATTTCACTAATATATGCATGTAACTATTGTAAACGATTTAAAAGACAAAAAAAACTGAATGTTTGCAGATATTGAAAATTAGTTTAGGATTGCATGCTACGCCATACCAAACTAAGAACCTAAATAATTATTTGTGGTCACTGAGAGATTTTCAATAGTTGCTACGATTTGTTTTATATAAAAAAGCTATAGATAAGATAGAACTTGAAAAATAGAAAAATTAAGAATGTCCCATCAAAGAATTTAGTATAAACAATTACTATGTTTTATATGCGTTTGATCTCACCGTCATGCAAATATAACAACTCCGGCATTTATTGAGCATTAGGAAGTGTGATGTGTTCCCATACCGAATTTTTACCCAATCATGCCATCTTTAATAACTAAAATACACAAGGCCCTTAAAATTATTACAATTAGTTCTGTTAAATTCTTCTTTTGTTACGTAATAGTTTCGATTGATTTTTAATTTTTTATGTAAAAATCTGATTAATTATGTTGTGATTTTAGAACTAAAGTACTAGAACGTATAAAAATTGATATTTCGATGAGATTCATCAAAAAAAAAATTAACTTCTAAACCGTTATCATGAGTTCAAACAGATAAAACATATATTTGTGATTTATTAATTAAAAGAATCAGTTGCACCCAAATTACCGAAGTATGAACATGTCTAAAAAAAATATCAGTGACACCAAAATTAGGTATTGTTGATAATTTAAATAACTTGGTTTCTTGATTAAAAAAGAAAAAGAGGAAAGGATAATGGTTGACACCCAAATTAGTTATTGTTAAAATTAAATAATTTGGTTTCTTGATTAAAAAGAGAAAGAAAGGATAATGGTCGGATATTGTGGCCAGAGACATGCTTCGTTGCCAGGAAACCTGTTTTTATATATATAACTCAAACTTTGTTGACTCACCCAACCTTTTTTATTTGATTATTTAAATTGTTATAACGTTATCCACAAAGAAGGTTATAACCAAACTGTTGTTTTCCAATCATGCAGTTAGTATAAAATGTCTAAAATACAATAAACTTTGTTTTTCTCTAAAAGAGATGCATTTGATCATTGTTCACGTTTTTTAACCGCAGTGACAAATCCACTTAACATTTACGGACTGTAACTTTATTCATATCTTTTTAACAAGTTTAGGACAAATTTGAGAAATATAAAACATATATAAATATATTTTAGAGCAGTAAATGAGTTAATAATTGTATCATCTTTGTTGGTATTCTATATGCATGTATTTCAACTCTACTTTTTCTTATATTAGAGAGCAGTAACATGATTGGCTCGTTTGTTTCGTACATAATTTTGCTTTTGTACCCAAAAAAAACTTCCCCTGTAATCTAACTCATTATAGTTCGTAATATGACGTGATGCTTACGCGTAAGAAAAGTAGATGTGAAGAGCTGAAAATAAAGGAAGTACGAGAGGGCCCACCCAAAGGGATTAAATCAGCGGCGAAGATAACATTAAAGCGAATCAGTATTACAGTTGTCTTGCCACATGGATAATGTCTTGGAACTGTTAACCTGCTCTGCTCCGACCACGTGGCAGTTGAAACACATAGAGTTGGACCAAAGTGGTGATGAACAATTGCACGTGACGAATCTTACGTGTCGCTTTCTTACGCACTAGATCACCTGATTGGTTGCCAAACGGAAGAACGACAGGCCCCACATAAGTTTCCACAAATAATCAGAAACGAATTAATCGAAAAACTAAAAAATATTTTTTTTTTACTATTCGGTTATAAAAAAATAAACAAAAATATATTATTTTAAAAAATCATGATTATTAGTTATTAACCGATATTCAATATTCAAAAAACCAAATTATTTTCAGCTATTTTCGATTATCCAAAAATATTTTGATCGTTCGAATATTTTTTTATTATTTTTGGTTATTTGTTTTTTATTTTTGATTATTTCGATTGTTTTTGTTTATCTGAATTATTTTTAGTTTTTAAATTTAATAAACGAACCGATCAAAACCGAGATATAATCGAATCGATCAAAACCGAGATATAACCGAACCGAAATCGAACCAAAATATAAAATAACTGAATATATTTAATCTTACCAAACAAAAAAAACTAAAACTGAAAATAACCGACTGAAACTGAAATTAATATCCGAACCTCAGATATAGCCCGAGATTTGAACCCGGTAAATATTTTCTTTGTGAGAATATCCTGATTTTTTTATATATATTCTTGTTTTCTTTCTCGTTCCGTGAAAATATAAAAAATAAAAATATCACTCGACCAAGTATTTCCAAGTCAACAAACGAAGAAATATTTGAAGAAATCAGATTCACGTTTGCTTCTCCTTTTCAGCCATTTTGTATATCAATTATATATATCAACATCTAACAAAATGTTGTGTTGTCTAAGTTGTATGGACAATGTTTCTTGTTTCATATGATCATTTCATATTGATGGTCTAGAGAAAAAGGGAAGAGATCGTTGATATCTAAATGGAATAGATTACGAGTCTTTGTCTATCACTAACCAAATATGTGGATGAGATATATTCTTAAATATGTACTGTGCAATAATATTCCTTTTTCCCTTCAAAGGATGGCTTATTTATTTATTTGAATTCAAAGTTAAGCAACAACAAGGAAAGCATCCAAGAATATATATAATAAGCAGACCATCTACAAAGTCGTTCGCATACTTTTCATATGTTTTTTTCTGGTTTTAAATGTAATAGTGGAACTTTAATAAGTGATCGACCATTCAATATTTCAAATATGAAATAGTTAAAACATTATACCAAGATAATATATTTACAATATTAGTTGGATAACTTTAATCCAATCTGCTCGAGTTTATGGAAAACAAAGAAGACATGTTATATATTTTGTAATTAAATAAAAATAAATAGCAAATAACAAAAAATAACGATAATGTTAATCAATCTATCATTCTAGTCGTTGTCAAAAATTAGTTGCTCCTAATTTCGAGATTTGTCTTCAACTTTTTGCTCGTTTTCTTTTGTCTTTTGTCTTTTGTCTTTAGTTTTGTATTTTTATCTTCTTTTACGTAGGGAAAATTTTTCATGTACCCTAATCTTCATGGAATTATGAGTCAAACATCTGTTTCTTCACTTGATAAGGACTAGCTTAAAATTTAAAATGCATAACTCTGATGTTTAAAATACTATTGGGAGATAGGTTTCACAATCGTTGGTGATAATAGCCACTATCCTTTAATATTTGGGTCAGAAAATAGAGTAGATGCATTTAAATCGATTCAGTTAAATCTCATCTAACTAATCAATCATCGGTGAGATGGAATATTTGAAACGAAAAGAAAAGAAAAACCAAAGTCAAAGGAAACGACAGCTTCCAAGAAGTATAACTATTGTAAAGGAAATTAAGACCAAACTCCAACCTTCCTCACATTATTGTTGTGGATAAGCTTCGCATCCAACAATATTTCTCCTACTTCTTCTTCTCTCCATGTGCCTTTACTTTTTATTATTCTTTTTTATCTTTTTATTCATACCACGGCACCGTCTAACTATCCACAATAAAATTACCCCTTTTATATTAATCTACAATGTTAATCTTCTTGCAAACTAATGATTCTAAATCTTCGTATTTAAAATATCAATTACCCAAGCATTTATACTATGTATAAATACTTCATTAGTCTGAACACAAATATATAAATAACTAATCTAAATAATTTTTAATAATTTTTTAATTTTATATACAATAATCATATGAATCATAAACCTAACAAATACATATAATATTTATATAATATATATACATATATAATTAATTAAAAAGAACAAAGTCAATATTTATTTTTATAGTTTTAGTATTAATAACTTATTTTATTTTTAATGAATATTATATTTTATTATTTCATTTATATAATAGAATTACAAATATCCAAAAATTTTGGACCAAAACATATAACACGAATCGAATTGATTCTAACGAGTATTTTATTCATTATTTAATATTTTCTATCTTTCTATATTTTATCAGTTTATGTTACTATGCTACTAAAGAATTTTATATTGTTTTGTTTGTTTTCATGTTTATATACGTAGTTCTAGATTATTAAATATAAGATAGTTCAAAACTAATATGTAAACTTCTAGATTCAGAGCTTATATCCTTACAATTCTGTAAATTTTGAGACTGAACGATTAGCAAAATAATGATTGTCGTACAAAAAATCGAATTAAAAAAAACAAAAGAATTAGCTATTTCCACTAACCAATATACACTTTGAATATTACATACAACATCTCTGAATCTGTTATAACACATGTGATTTGTTTTCAATTCAGTGAACAGTTTAATGTTATATAACATTTTCGTGCATCATGCTGATTTTTTTTTTCTTATGATCTTACGTTGCTTCTTTTAGGTGGAACTACATCTGTTGTGTTCTAGATTGTTAATATAGTATTTAAACACCAAGTACATAACTGGTTGAAAATTTTAGTTGTAGTTTTACAACTGTCAATACCAAAACTAATTTTCTCTTGAACAGCAATATACAGCTTGTGAGATGTAAACCCTACAAAAAAATTATGAACAAAACTATATGAATTTTAGTTGGATCTACTGGTAAGTGACAACCTACAACGCATTATTGACTTTCAATCACTACGTAATTGTAGAAATTGAATATTCTTATCGACCAAATCGGATATGCATATGCTGCGTTTATAATGTGCGAAAATTCAACATTACGATGAAAAATAACTTCATAATATACAAACAAATATTAATTGCTGGTATAGCTTTGACAACAGCTAATACTGCAATAGTGAAATTTCATAAACGAGTTTGTCTGCCGACAAAAATAAAAATAAAAAACCTAAAAATGAAATATAATAGGAAAAAGAAAGTACAATAGATTAGAGAATTATAATCCTAAGAAATTTTTTAACAAAATAATCTACGTGTTAATAACAAAAATAACATGATGACGGGTCAACACCACAACGAGTTTGAGCTTAAATATATGAAATAGTTTAAGTTATTAGAATAATTAAAATACATGTCACGAATATTAAATTGGTTAGAAAATAAATAAAATTTATTCAACTAACCAAAAAATACTATTATATTTGCAAAAGCAATAATTTTTTATTTTTTAAAATTTTTTATACGTTAATTTATAAATAATTTCAAATAAATATAAATAGAATTAAATTACTATTATAATCTTTAATATATTATTTGAGAAATATTTTAAAAAAATAACTTTACTCTGACGTGTTATTAACATAAATATCATGATGATGTGTCATCATTACAATAAATTTCAAATAAATATATAAATGAGTTTAACTTATTACAATAATTACAATTATCTAATTGTTATTAATTTGGTTAGAAAATTAATATATTTTATTAAATTAACAAAAAATACTATTAAATTCATAAAAATAATTATTTTTCTTTTCATAATTTGTATATACAAAAAATAATGTTTAAAAGTAATTTTAAATAAAAGTTAAATATTTAAATTATATTTACTAATAAATTATAATTTGTGAATATTTTTTCCCTGACGTGGACATGAATCTAGTTTATGTTAAAGCTAAATAGGGTATACAACAAATGTGTTTTCCCTAGGAACATAGTTATAACTATTTTATTCCTCTAAAGGTATTTTTATCAAAAAAGAGTGAATACTAGTTCAGTTTAGTTTAAAATTCGAATTAAATGTTATTTTAAATTTTCTGTTTAGATAAAATTCTAGTTTTTGACCATATAGTATATTAGTCAGATATATTTTTAGTATGTGTGAAAATCTTTGAATAGACATTTAAAATGAAATGGAGAAAATATTATGTTTGTATATAGAATTGCACATAGGCATTTAACTTTAATGGAAACAATAACAAAAATAGGAAAGTGTTTATCTTATCATAAATATAGAGATTAAAGAATATCGTGGCATTGAAGCAAAAAAGGAAAAAGATTATCCTGAAATTAATCCCAAATCCACAGTCCCACGACTGGTTTCCAATTTTTGTCTGAAATAAATATAAAATATTTAAATTATAAGAAAATAAAAAAACCGCGTCGGTATAATTCACACGCCTTTTTCCTCTTTCCCTATCCACTTCCACACCGCTCTTTCTATATATATAGATATTAATTTCTTTATATAATATATACTAATATATCTATATATAGAATACTCTCCTCGTATTCTAACATTCACCAAAATTCGAAGTTTTAAAACAAGGAAATAAAGAGATTTGAAAGAATCGCACGCAGAAAGATTATCGATCTATAGAGAGAGAGAGATCAAAATGGTTGATATGGATTGGAAAAGGAAGATGGTGTCATCGGATTTACCTGGCAACTCGCCTAAGCTTTCTTCCAAGCTTCACGTCACTATTCCGTCGCCGTTCAAGGTACCTATCTCGTCTCCGATCTCTTGTTCCGCACCTGCTGCTTGCTCCGCCTATGAGCTTTATCTCCGTCTCCCTGAGCTAAGGAAGCTCTGGTCATCTCGTGATTTTCCTCTCTGGACGGCTGAGCCTATTCTCAAACCGGCTCTCCAGGCCTTGGAGATCACTTTCAGATTGGTTGTAGCTGTTTCTTCTGATACCAGACCGTACATCAACCACCGCGAATGGAACCGACGGCTGGATTCGCTCGTCACGGATCAGATCCAGCTTGTGGCAACGATCTGCGAGGAGGATGAAGGTGAATCGGCTCCAGTGGCCGATGAACGGAGTGCGCTTAGCTTGCTCCCGCAGCTAGCTGCGTGGCGGAAATCGGAGGCGATTGGGAAGAAAATACTGTGTACGATCGATAGCGAGATGCGTCGGTGTAAGTACACGCTCGGACTCGGGGAACAAAACATCGCCGAGAAACCGAATCTCCGGTACGATGTGATTTGCCGACCTAACAAGCTCTACAGCCTCAAGGATAACCCGTATGCAGATCATATCGATAACCAGGAAAATCAAACGCTCTATATCCTTCACCAGATCCTCGAATCGTGGATCCATGCATCTGCAAATCTCCTGTACCGTATCGATTCGAGTATCGAGGAAGGGAAGTTCGAGAAAGCGTCAAACGATGTGTTCTTGCTCGAGAGGGTATGGAAGCTTCTAGCGGAGATCGAAGATCTTCACATTCTAATGGATCCAGAGGATTTCCTTAAATTAAAGAAGCAGTTGCAGATCAACTCGGCGGGGAAAAACGACGCGTTCTGTTTCAGATCTAAAGGATTAGTGGAGCTGATGAAGATGTCGAAGGATCTGAGGCAGAAGGTACCGGCGGTGCTGGCGGTTGAGGTGGATCCCACCGGAGGACCGAGATTGCAAGAGGCGGCGATGAAGCTGTACGCGAGGAGGGAAGAATGCGATAAGATCCATCTGTTTCAGGGGATGCAAGCGGTGGAGGCGGCGGCGAAGAGGTTCTTCTATTCCTACAAGCAGCTAGTGGCGGCGATGATGGGAAGCGCGGAGACGAACGCGACGACGATTCAGGAGTCTTGTGACTCGCTGAGTCAGATATTCATGGAGCCGACGTATTTCCCGAGCCTTGACGCGGCAAAGACATTCCTGGGTGAATTCTGGAGCCATTTGGGATGAAGAAAAAAGGAAGAAATAATTATTATTATTATTTGAAATCCTCTGCTATTTAAATTAATTAGATGATTAGATGTAATGTAACTTACTGAAAATTTTGGAACACTTGACGATCCTTATTTGAATACAATTCATTTTATATGATCTATGATTTTTACTAGCAATATGAACGAATTTTGTAACAATTCAATTTCACTACCATCGTACTACATTGTTAGATGATAAACAAACAAAAATAAACTAAACTATTTTTTTTCTTCGGCAAAACTTTTAACCATTCATATCTCCAATTCTTGGGTTTCTTATATATAAATTAATAAAAGACTAAACTAGTCAACTAGATGCGGATATATCAGTTTATTCTTGATATTATTTTTAAAGCAATTCTTGGTATTGTTCAGAAAGACATGGCGATTAGTTATTTAATGTAAGAATATTAAAATGTACCAAAATGTGTATATTCATCTCTACATTGCCAAAAAAAGAGGTTTTGAAATGAGCAGGTTATTGAGACTTTTTGTTAGTCCAAGAAAAAAATATAATGGGCCTATATTTGGCCCATTATTGGCTAACCTATCTCCGTCTTTCTTCTTTCCTCTTTCGCTTACATCGGAAACCCTAACTCTCCAGTCTCGCGCCTTTTGCCGTTCTCGATTCTCTTAACCATGTCCGCGGCGGCGAGTGAGCACACCGTATTGCAGTTCATTGCACCGTCGTTGACATCAGCGACTACCCCTGTTCTCACGGCGAGGATCCACCCTCTCGTTATCTTTAACGTCTGCGATTGCTTCGTGAGACGTCCTGACTCTGCTGAACGAGTCATCGGCACTCTCCTAGGTTCTATACTACCTGATGGAACTGTTGATATCCGCAATTCATACGCCGTCCCTCACAATGAATCTTCCGATCAGGTTCGATTTTTGATCCCGTTCTTACAATTGCTCCATCTCCCTTGCTTCCTGAGACGTACCGGCTCCTCCATTTTATTTTTAATGCAAGGTTTTCGGCTTCTGGGGGATTATAGATCTGTTTGGTAGCTGAAAAGTAGATATGGTATGAGAATGTGAGGTCTATTTGAGAAATATTTAGTCAGTTCCAATACTGATCGATACAGCTAACATGTTCATGCCATGTTCTTAAGATTACCACCTTTTGTGTATTTGTTGATGTAGCTTTTCTGGGTTTGTGCCTTGTCATGCGTTTTGAGAGTTACAGTTTCCTGCGGATGCAGGTTGCTGTGGATATTGATTACCACCACAATATGTTAGCTTCGCACCTAAAGGTGAATCCGAAGGAAATAATTGTTGGCTGGTATTTCTCAATTTTACTCATGTTCCCCCTAGCTTAAGATTTTTCTATTTCTCTTTCTCATGCTATTTTGATTACGATCACATAACCATCATGCTTAACTATAATTAGTTCTAATTTTGGAATAGCTGATAGACCAACTTTATTGATTTGCAGGTATTCTACAGGTGCTGGGGTCAATGGCGGTAGTGCACTGATTCATGACTTCTACACTAGAGAAGTTACCAACCCAATTCACTTAACGGTGGACACTGGGTTCACAAATGGTGAGGGTACCATAAAAGCTTTTGTCTCTTCAAACCTTTCACTTGGCGATCGACAACTTGCTGCACAATTTCAAGAGATTCCTGTTGATCTCCGTATGGTAGAGGCTGAGAGAGTTGGATGTGAGTATTCTAACCTTTTTTAGATCTTCCTTATTGAATTTTAATACCAACCAGTGCTGTATGCATGCAGTCTTCACTGTCTAAGTACTTGATATGTCTGTTTAATGATTGTGAATGAGTGAACTGAAATGAAGATCGTAGCTTGTCTCACTACAGTATATGACTTTCCTCTCTGAACCATATATGACTTTATCATATCTTAATTATGTCTGATTGGGACAACATCTTTTTGATCCAAAGTCGATCTCCTCAAGGCAACATCTGTTGACAAGCTCCCAAATGACTTGGAAGGAATGGAGCTCACATTGGAGAGGCTGTTGACTTTAATCAACGATGTCTACAAATATGTTGACAGTGTTGTGGTGAGCTTATTATACGCTTAGGCACAAACAGACCGTCTATTATCCACCATAGATGCATATGATCATTGATACAGAGTTGAATTAAATTTCTCAGGAAGGTCACACAGCTCCAGACAACAATATAGGACGATGCATTGCAGATGCTGTAGCTTCCCTTCCCAAATTACCCCCACATGTGTTTGATAACCTCGTGAATGATAGTCTTCAGGTAAAAAAAGACAGCAAATCTCATAGCCAAAATAATTATGTTCTGATAAATACTAATTAATGTGTTTATTTTGTCTGTCTGTTGTTACAGGACCAGTTGCTTCTGTTGTACCTATCAAGCATAACAAGGACACAATTGAGTCTAGCGGAGAAACTAAACACAGCTGCTCAAATGCTGTAATTAAGCTTTGAAATGCTAAAAATATGGAATTTTGTTTCATTTTTTTTTTGGTTTTTCATGTTTGTGTAAGATTCAGTTCCTTGTTGTAGCTTTCCTGAATTGCAATTTATAAAGAGACAATTCTCAGTTTCGTGTTAAAAAGAGTTTTACGGAGTTAATAATAAGTTTTAAAATAGTTTTATTGAGTCTCTAATTTTTAAAAGGTTTGTTTAAACACGAATTACTGCATATTAGTGTATGTTAAATTAATCTATTCGTTTTGGTCCGGTGAAATCTAAATAGAACGGTTTGACAAGTCTCATATTTTATAAATAAAATTGTCCATGAACGTTGTAAATGTCTTACCATCGATCGTAGATTTGTGTGTTGTTGGTAGAATTGTTAGTTATGAATGTAGAAGTAAACTCTTTTGTTGTATTTTCAAATTTTGCAAAACATTACATTCGTTTGTCGGAAAACCATCATTTAATATTTATAATAGAAGAGACAATATATATAAATGACTAAATAATAAATGAAAAGCTTGTATCGAATTTAAAATGGAATGATAAACTTTCATCCTTCCATTTAAAAAATTTGATACTCGTGTTTGTAACATATTTGTTTTCTTGTAAAGATACACCAACCATAAATCATAAAAACAGTATGGTTTCTAAATCTAAGTAAAATATATCATATTATAAAACATGTGGAGGTCGGTGTGTAGATAGGTCAACATTAAAAGCATGCATGCACTTGTAATGTAAGTGGTCACATTGATTCATAGTAATCTAACTTATCATTCCACCATCACTATAGGCTATTGGTCCATAACCAAATGAACCACCAATATTGATGGTCCCGTGATATATTAATTACTATCATATGATCTCTATTCAAATTAACACAACCTAGATTATCGAGAGACGTCCGTATATAAAATTCTATTCAGCAATTTGTATTTTGTAGTGTCTATATATTATTTAAGTATAATACAAGAAGATACATTTAAAATATAGTTTATTCTAATTTTTGTCGGCAGTTTTAAATTAAAGTATTGCAAATCTATCATTATTGTTTATTCTAGGTATATCTATTTTAATGCATACTTGTTTTATATATATGTCAGAGACTCACAATCTATCTCTCGTATATATTAGTCGAGAGTAGTGGTGGTGGTGATTATGCTTAATACTAATATATTATTTGAATAATTTTTTAATAAAATAATATTATTTTGATGTATTATTAATAGAAATAACATATTGAAATGTTATCATCGCATTAAATTTCAAATAAATATATAAATAAATTTAAATTATTAAAATAATTATAATATATACCATTATTATTAATATTTGATTGGAGAATCAATATATTGTATTAAACTAACTAAAAATAGTATTAAACTCATAAAAATAAATTTTTTCCTTAATTTATATATATAAAAATCATTATTAAAAATAATTTTAAATAAAAAATAAAATTATATTTAATAATAAATAATATTATATAATTTATAAATATTTTTTTGCCAAGGTCAAAATCTAGTTTTTAAGTATTACTCAAGATTATATATATATATATAATAATGTAAGCTGTCCTGAACACATTTGTTTTTGTTTTGTTTTTTGGAAAACCATTATACTTGCTAGTTACGAAAGGGTTAGATTCTTTCATTTATTACCAATTTAGGTTTGGGTTCGATGTATTTACATGACATAATTGGTTTCAATAGATTTTGTTTTGTTCGATTAATTATCAACAATAAGAATACTAATTTTGATCATCCGTGAACCTAAAAGATGAGGAGTGCATGGTAGATAAGCACGTTATACATTTCTTAATATATAGTGTACCACTCAAAAGGGCATAACTTTTTTTAAAAAAGTCACAAATAATTAATACATTATTATTAATGCTACTAATTATTCCGATTATAAAGATAATTAACCAAAAAAACAATATTTAAATGTCTTTTCAAAATTGAAATGGTGGAAATACAAAGTACAAAGAAAACTTTCGAAATTATTCGTTTTCAAACCATAAATTTTGATCATGCAATTGGCATCTTCAACTTTTTCATCATTTTGGCATATATATATATGAGTTATCAAATGTCCCATTTGAAATGATTGGAAGAAAGTTGAAATTATAATGTTTTAAACGACGACATTTTGAAGACAAATTAATACGGTGATGAATGAACATAGCTCAAAAAACGGAATTTTGAAAAAGAATGAAAAGAAAGAAAGATATTTTTATATAAGCTATAGTTTTGATGTAGAAGGAAGAATAAAATGAATATGACGAACACTGCCTTGGTTCAAAGTATGTTGTTAAATGCATTTAGTTAATGGTACATGAACCCACATTTTTTTTTACATACTACTAATTTTATTAAGCATATAAAAATAGTATATCCACTAATGCGGTAGTCTTGTCAAAGGTTTGACTTATGTTGTGATAATGTATATATTATGAAATTCCTAATTTTGTTTTTAATGAAAGTTATATAATATATTTTTCAAGCGTGAGATGCTTCATATTTTATATGTATATTAGATTTATATCTACGTAATACATATAAAAAACTATTTATAAATTATATAATATTGTTTATTAATAAATATAAATTAAATATTTATATAATTATAACTTTATTTAAAATATTTTTTAATATTAATTTTTATAAATAATTTAAGAAAAGAAAAATAATTAACTTTTTATGAATTTAATAATATTTTTTAGTTAGTTTAATAAAATATATTGATTATTTAATCAAATTAATAACAATTACATATATTATAATTCTTATAATAATTTAAACTCATTTATATATTTTTTAAAATTCAATGTAATGATATATTTGATCATAAAATTTTTGTTAATAATACATAAAATTAAAATTATTTTATTTAAATATTTCTAAAATAATATATTAAAATATTTATAATCACGTCACTTGACATCTAGGTCTACTGTGATGTTAAATCTAAATATGATCTGATCTCTAGACAAAAATCATCATAGCTTTCTAATTTCTTTTGCTATGGATATTAAATTCCAGTATATATAGCTATAGTTGATTAATGGTGGATGAAACTATTTGTGGGACTAAGGGAAGTTGAATCAATACTTTCAATTTTTTATTTCTAATTCTCATGTAAAACAAAAGATTGAAACTTTTTTATTTATAATTTTTGAGTTTTGTTTGAAAATTGGACGTGTTTTGGAAAATTGAAATTTATTTATTTGAACATTATATTTTTGGAAAAGAAACATTAATGAAGGTATTTTTGAAACAATAACTTATTTTCTGATATTTTTAAGAATTGCACATAAGACAACTATGATTTCAAAATATTTAAAAAATCATTGAGTCACAATATAATGGGTAGATATGTATTGTGGTCTTGTTTATTATGGATTCATTTAATTAAAGGGTAAGGTTAGATTCGTTTTATATGGATCATTTCTTACAACTTTGTTTTAATAAACTTTTAATGGGATTGATGTGGCCAATATAATAATGGAAAAATCACAATCAATTAATGGGGTTTGATATGATCAAAGGAGGAAAGAATAAGCATAAGAAGTTCACTAATTGGAAAGAACAATATCTTTTTTCTTTGCCAACAATTGGCACAAAAAAAACTTTTAAATATTTTTTTGTCGTTACGTTTAAATAGTTAAATACAGAAATTATTTCCTGAAAAAAAGTATAAAATAAAAATAGATTAATTAAAAAGTCGTTCGTTAGAAAGCGGCGCCCTTCAAAATGGTTGGATAGCCAAATGTGGCTTTTCTGTTTCATTATTATGTAACAAAAAATCGTCAAAATTGCCTGCATAAAGCACACAATAGCCCAAAAAGAGTAAGTGGGATAGTGCTATCATCTCTATCTATTTCATCTTCCCTCACTTAATTTTTATATGAATATATTAATTTTTTGTATAAAAATATTGAATTACTAAAAAATTCTATCATGATCTAATAACAAAAAAATTACACAATAACCATATTAGCATTAGTTTTTTTCATACATTTCAGTTATTTTCAAAATCATCTTCAAATTTTACAGTTGTGTAGTTTATTAATTGAATACTACGTTTCAATTATAAAAATAAAATAAAAATAAAATAAAAATAAATAATGATTTTATAAGATTTACTAAGGACCTTCCAATAAAAATTATAATAATTATATTAAAAAAATATTAAAATAATTCAACAAGTTATTTTTGTATTTATTCGTCAAATATCAAATAAAAGTAAAATGTTTGATCTCATCGAACTGGTATATTTTATGATTTTTTTTATCATTTAGGACACATTTTTATTCGAATATTTATAAAAGAAGATAAACTTATTTCTCCCCATTTTATGATTTCTTTTATCATTTAGGACACATTTTTATACGAATATTTATAAAAGAAGATAAACTTATTTCTCCCCATTTTATGATTTATTATGTATAGTATTAATTTGAAATTCTCTAAACGTGAACCCAACCTTAATAATTTGTATTGAGTCCATAAGTTATCGGTTACATAAGTTTTCGGCTCATCAATATCCCAAAATATCACAAGTGTCCTTAAACTTTCAATTATCTTGACTTCCAGAATATTCACTTAATGGTTAACATAGACCAATGTGTAAAATGATTTAAATACCTTTAAATACTTTTAAAAAATTCTTTCAAAATAATATCAATAGTTTCATTTTGTTTAAAGATATCATTTAAATTATTTTCCAAAAGAACCACAAATACTAAGAATTAATTTGAAAGATTTATATTTTCAATATTTGGATTTAATATTTTGGCTTTATAATTTTAGGGTTAGGTTCGAATTATTAGGATTTATAGTGAAGTTATTATGTTAAAATATTTTTAAGGATTTGGAGCTAAAAATTAAGATTTAATTTTAATTTTATGGTATTTTTATGAAAAAATGGAAAATTAAAACTATTGATGATTTTCTGAAACAAAGTTTATATGATATTTTTGATAATCATCCCTGTTAGTGTTATGATGACTGATATGTTGAGCTGTTGGAACAAATCATAACATATGATGACTCAGATGCTGAAAGATGAGATGGAGTATGATATGTCAGTGTTGATATAACAGATACTGAGATAGTGTTTGTAGAACTGTTTGATGCGATGCTATCAAGTCAGAATGTAGATTAACAAGCATGTTGATCAAGATATTGGACAGATGAGAGAGATATTGAGATAGTGTTTGATGCGGTGGTTGATACGATGTTATCAACACAAAATGTAGATTAACCACATGGTTGATCTAGACATTAGACAGATGAGATAGAGTCTCTGATGAAATACAACAAAGGATGAATGAGGTAGAAGAGGTATCAGAGAAGTCTCTCAAAGTGTAGAGTCTCTGATTGGATACAACAAAAGATGCATCAGGTAGAAGAGATATCAGAGAAGTCTCTCAAAGTGTAGAGTATCTGTTTGGATACAACAGGATGCATCAGGTAGAAGAGGTACCAGAGAAGTCTCTCAGAGTATAGAGTCTTTGGTTGGATACAACAGAGGATGCATCAGATAGAAGAGGTATGAGAGAAGTCTTTCAGAGTATAGAGTCTTTAGTTAGATACAACAAAAGGATGTATCAGACAAGGTGTTGAGATCTGATCAAACGGGATATCAGGAAGCAAGAATTTGATGTGACATTATTGTTGACGTGGCAAAAGGTTTGCAAAACTGAAAAGAGTTGTTCGGATTTCAAATATCCAACACAACATACTAAACATTGACTTGATGGCATCAGAGGATGCATCAGAGAACATAACAGGAAGCAAATACTTGATGTGGCGCAAATGCTGACGTGGCAAGTGGTTTGCTGAGCTGTTATGAGGTTGTAGAAGAATCATATATTCTCTACAATAGATTTAACAAGTAGATAAACTTGGAGGGCAAGTTGTATCTATTGAATATAGAAAATCAAATATTTCATATTTAGATTTGACAAGTAGATAAACTTGGAAAGCAAGTTGTATCTATTGAATATGAAAAATCAAATATTTCATATTTGGATTTGGCAAGTAGATAAACTTGGAAGACAAATTGTATCTATTGAATATGGTAAATCAAATAGTCCATATTTGGATTTGGCAAGTAGATAAACTTGGAAAGCAAGTTGTATCTACCAAATCTCGTGGGAGTCCTATGTGATAGGATTAGAGAAGTGTTATAAATACCAAATGGCTGTCTCATGAAGACTCACGACTGCCGAGAGTATTGCTGAAAGGTGCAGACATGTGTTTGGCGTCGTGCCATCAGACAGACTAACATGATGAAAAATCTGTCAATGCTATTGATGGTGTTTCTGTGGAATCTACAGCCATTGAAGATGGTGTTGCACTAGTGCAGCTGGGTGGTAGTCAGACATGTTGTGTGTTGGGTCTGGTTCAACATCTGAACTGAACCGTAATTGAATTTGGTATTCGATTACTTGATTTAAACCGGTGGGTAAGTCCGGTTCATGACTTAGGGTTCGCATAAGGCTAAGTATAAAAGGAGGCGCCGTCCTCATTTCTTCGCGAACTTGATCTCGAGTGTTGAGCTGTTCTTTCGGCGATGGCGATGGCGATGTTGCATGTGTTCGGATTGTGAGGTAAGAAGGTAGATCGGGTCAGCTGGAGGTAAGTCGAAGACCTACGGTTAGTTTCCCTTCCATCTCTGGTCATTCTCGTTCAGTTTGTAACAAGAGTCGAATAACAGTGAAAAGAATAGAATACGAGTCTGTATTTCTTCGAGTCTGTAAAGATCGTTCATAGATAGTGGATTCCGGGACAAAAGATCCCGGCCAGACGTAGGGTTGCTTGTTAACGCACCCGAACTGGATAAATCTTGCTGTGTCGTAGGTAAATCTTAGTAGATCTAATTGGATCATATTAACAGACATATTCCGAGATCTAAAAGACTAATTCCAGAATCGGATTTAGTCGTAACAAGTGGTATCAGAGCCATACTCGGTTGATTCTTTGTTAATATTGAGTAGAGATTAGGGGAGATGGCAACTACTAAGATGGATGTAGAAAAATTTAATGGTTCAATTGACTATAATCTTTGGAAAGAAAAGATTATGGCTCAATTAGAAATCCTAGGCTTAATGGATGCATTAAGACTGCAGGAGGAGGAATTAGGAAAATCCCCTGATGTCTCAAAAGATTCTGACTCTGAATCGAAAGAATCAGAGATAAAAGAATCGGGTAAAGATCTTGATCCTCTGTTAAGGGAAAAACAGAGAAAAGTTAGGAGCACTATAGTGTTAAGTGTTTCAGATCAAGTTCTTAGGAAAATCATTAAAGAACCAACTGCTGCGGGCATGTTTAAGGTTCTTGATTCCTTGTATATGTCAAAGTCTCTTCCCAATAGGATATACCTAAAACAACGTCTATATGGATATCGAATGAATGAGTCACTTTCGGTAGAAAACAATATAGATGAGTTCCTTAGGATAATAACTGATTTGGGGAATGTTAGAGTGAATATCTCTGATGAGGATCAGGCTATTCTACTCTTGATGTCATTACCAAAACAGTTTGATCAATTAAGGGACACGCTAAGGTATGGGAAGGATGCCCTAACCTTAGAAGAGGTAATAAGTGCCATTAGCTCAAAGCAGCTAGAGTTTGGCGTAGATGGGAAGAGACCTAAAACAGTTGGAGAAGGTCTCTATACAGGGAATAACTCTAGGGGAAGGAGCCAGAGTAAACAAAATAATCAGGGACGTAATAGGGGAAAATCTTGATCTAAGACTAGGGAAAGGAAAGTCACATGTTGGCTATGTGGGGTAGAAGAACATTATAGGAGAAACTGTCTAAAGAAAGGACAGCAAAAGGATAAAGAGGGTAGATCCTCTGATGATGCAGAAGCATCATCAGTTAATGAGGTAAAGTATGTAGAATCCCTCACCGTGTGTGAAGCAAACTTGGTGGGTACGTTTGACTTCAATGAGATATGGATTCTTGACACGGGATGCACCTATCACATGACTCCTAGAAGAGATTGGTTTACTGATCTTAAGGAGTATGATGCAGGCTCAGTTAGGATGGCTAATGAGTCTATAGCAGCTGTGAGGGGAATAGGAACCGTGTTGTTAAAAACCTCTGAAGGTTCGTACATATCAATCAAGGATGTGAGATATGTACCAACCTTTACTAGAAATCTTCTATCTCTAGGAACCTTTGAATCACAAGGATGTACTTTTACCTCAGATAATGGAACCCTGAGAGTAAAGAAAGGTTGTAGGACAGTTTTAAAGGCAGAGAGACATGGACAGTTATATTTCTTAGAGGGAAAAGGCTGTATAGGTGAGGTGAATGCTGTGTTAAAAACAGATGAAACACATCTGTGGCATAGTAGATTAGGGCATGTAAGCCAAAAGGGATTGAATGTGCTAGTAAAAGAAGGGTACCTAGATGGAAATAGAATTTCAAACCTTCAGTTTTGTGAAAACTGTGTGTTTGGGAAGGCTCATCGAGTGAGCTTCATGGCTGGCAAACATACGACTAAGGAAAGATTAGAGTATGTTCATGCTGACCTTTGGGGTTCCCAAAACACACCACCTTCCTTAAGTAGATGTCATTATTTTTTGAGCATAATTGACGATTTCTCAAGGAAGGTATGGGTGTATTTCCTGAAAACGAAGGATCAGGCCTATGAGAAATTTGTAGAATGGAAAACCTTAGTTGAAGCACATTCATCAAAGAAAGTTAAAAATCTGAGAACCGACAATGGCTTAGAATTCTGTAATCAAGAATTCGATAAGCTATGCATAGATAGTGGTATAACTAGGCATAGGACAATTTCTTACACTCCACAACAGAATGGAG
Source organism: Pugionium dolabratum (assembly GCA_018901945.1). NCBI lineage: Eukaryota > Viridiplantae > Streptophyta > Magnoliopsida > Brassicales > Brassicaceae > Pugionium > Pugionium dolabratum. The sequence continues at coordinate 101,059 of JAEVFF010000270.1, forward strand.
TTGTAGAGAGAATGAACCGGACTATTCTTGAGAAAGTCCGAAGTATGCTTAGTGAATCAGGTCTACCCAAGATGTTTTGGGCAGAAGCTGTGAATACAGCCGTGTATCTGATAAATAGGTTACCTAGTTCAGCTATTGACCATAAAATTCCAGAAGAATGTTGGTCAAAAGTAAAACCAACATATGGTCATTTGAGAAAGTTCGGATGTATATGTTATTATCATGTTGATGATGGAAAACTATCACCCAGGGCCAAGAAAGGAGTGTTCTTAGGCTATCCCATAGGTGTAAAAGGATACAAAGTATGGGATATAGAAGAACAGAAATGTATCTTAAGCCGAAATGTAACTTTCCAAGAAACATCAATTTATAGAGACATTCTAAAGGATAAGAATGCTCATGAACAAAGAGCTGATGAATATAAAGAATTCTGTGTAACCTCAGAAAATGATAAGGATGAATCATCTGAGGAAGAATCAGAATCTGAAATAGCTGAAAACCAGGTAGATCAAGAAACAGAACAAGAGGAAATTGTTTCTGAAGATTATCAGATTGCAAGAGATAGACCTAGGAGAGTGATAAGAGTACCAGAGAGATTTAGGGATCCAGATTTTACAGCAATGGCTTTGCTGACTTCTGAGGATGGTGAACCAACAGAACCAAAAGACTATAGTTCTGCCATGAGGGATAAACACAGAGAGAAATGGAAATTGGCAGCAGATGATGAAATGCATTCCTTGTACAAAAACAGTACATGAAAACTAGTTGAGAGACCCAGAGATAGGAAAATTATTGGGTGTAAGTGGGTATTCACTAGGAAATAAGGAATACCAGGAGTAGAAGAACCTCGGTTTAAAGCAAGACTAGTCGCAAAGGGTTTTGCTCAAACCGAAGGCCTGGATTATAATGAGATTTTCTCCCCGGTTGTGAAGCATGTCTCAATTAGATATCTAATGTCCATTGTAGTTAATGAAGACTTAGAATTGGAACAGTTAGATGTTAAGACTGCGTTTCTTCATGGAAACCTGAATGAAGAAATATATATGGATCAACCTGAGGGTTATGTTGTAAAAGGAAAGACTGACCATGTGTGTCTACTAAAGAAATCCTTGTACGGCTTGAAACAGAGCCCACGACAGTGGAATGAAAAATTCAATAGCTTTATGCTAGAAGTGGGATTCTCCAGGAGTAGGTATGACAATTGTGTTTATATCAGAAAATCTTCTGAAAGTATCTTGTATTTGTTACTATATGTCGATGACATGTTAGTAGCTTGCAAAGAGAAGGAGGAGATATTGAAGATAAAAGAACAACTGAAATCTAGATTTGAGATGAAAGATCTAGGTCCAGCCAAAAGGATTCTAGGGATCGAGATAACTCGAGATAGAGTGAAGGGAACTCTGAAATTATCTCAAGAAAGATATATGGAGAAGGTGTTAAGAATTTTTGGTATGGAAGATTCTAAAGCTGTAGGTACACCAATGGGATCTCATTTTAACTTGGTTTCTGCAACCAAAGAAGAGTTAATCAGAGATCATAATTTCATGAAATCAACTCCTTACTGCAATGCAGTAGGAAGTTTGATGTATGGAATGATTGGAACCCGACCAGATTTAGCTTATCCCGTAGGCTTGATAAGTCGATTTATGAGTAATCCAGTGAAAGAACACTGGAATGCTGTTAAATGGGTGTTAAGATATGTTAGGGGGTCAACACAAACAAGTCTAACATTTAGAAAAGGGTCTGAATTTAAAATCTATGGATTTTGTGATGCTGATTTTGCTGCAGATTTAGACAAAAGAAGATCTATTTCTGGTTTTGCATTTCTATCAGGTAACTGTGTTATCAGCTGGAAATCCAGCTTACAAAAGGTAGTGGCGTTGTCTACTACAGAGTCTGAATATGTATCATTAACAGAAGCAACTAAAGAAGCTACTTGGTTAAGAGGTTTGAGTAGGGAGTTTGGATATTCTCAGGATAGTGTGACTATATTCTGTGATTCTCAAAGTGCTATTGCACTTTCTAAAAACTCGGTTCACCATGAAAGAACCAAACATATTCAGGTGAAAATTCATTTTATTCGTGAGCAGGTTGCTAATGGTTGTGTGCAGGTGGAAAAGGTACATACTAGTGACAACCCAGCTGATGTTTTTACTAAAGTATTACCTATCAGCAAGTTCAAAAGGTTACTAGAGCTGATAGGAGTTTCAGAGGAGTAAAGACTCTGAAGATCCGGGATGGAATCCACGAAGAAAAGAAAGAAGAAGTTTTTTTTTTACTTAGATGTCGAACCAAGGAGGAGATTGTTGGGTCTGGTTCAACATCTGAACCGAACCGTAATTGAATTTGATATTCGATTACTTGATTTAAACCGGTGGGTAAGTCCGGTTCATGACTTAGGGTTCGCATAAGGCTAAGTATAAAAGGAGGCGCCGTCCTCATTTCTTCGCGATCTTGATCTCGAGTGTTGAGCTGTTCTTTCGGCGATGGCGATGGCGATGTTGCATGTGTTCGGATTGTGAGGTAAGAAGGTAGATCGGGTTAGCTGGAGGTAAGTCGAAGACCTACGGTTAGTTTCCCTTCTATCTCTGGTCATTCTCGTTCAGTTTGTAACAAGAGTCGAATAACAGTGAAAAGAATAGAATACGAGTCTGTATTTCTTCGAGTCTGTAAAGATCGTTCATAGATAGTGGATTCCGGGACAAAAGATCCCGGCCAGACGTAGGGTTGCTTGTTAACGCACCCGAACTGGATAAATCTTGCTGTGTCGTAGGTAAATCTTAGTAGATCTAATTGGATCATATTAACAGACATATCCCGAGATCTAAAAGACTAATTCCAGAATCGGATTTAGTCGTAACATTGTGTCTGATACTGTTTCCACAAACCACGTAGAAAAGAATGGTAGGCTTGTTTATGTTGTACCATATGCAATTGTAATTGCTTTCTTGTTCTAGTGGATTTGTTTCTAGACTAGGTCCCGAGGATGTAGGTTGGAAAACCGAACCTCGTGAAAAATCTCTGTGTCTATTTTATTTTGTACATCTGATTATCATTATCATTGCTCAAACATCGATATAGCTCAAATCTCAAACTTATAATCCCGATTGAAGTGTAGACTATTGATCCACAATATCTTTGGACATGGGACCAAAACACAGTTTGATTGGTCATTAAACTAAAAAAGCAAACGAACATTCATATGACTAAACCGTCAGAAAGTCATGGATCGAAGTAGCTTCTCATATGTGCTGGTTCTAAACTGTCATCTATTAATTATTATTTTTATCACATATAACTAAATCATTATTAGTTTATTTACTTGAATTCAAGAGCATGTCTTAATTTAATGTACGAAATACATCCGACATTCAGAAATTAGAAGCTTCGCTTAAACTGTCTACCTGTCGTACACATGTTAGATCTCAAAGCTTCACCTTAATCTACCCATAAGAGAAATTAATCTATCTATAACTGTTTCCTTATTAACAACTAAATTAATTCTTACGTAACTCAAGACGATTAATGATAAAAAAATATTTGTAATGTAGACACATGTATACTAATAAAATAAATCCTGATTGATTATTGTTTTTTTATAACCCCGATTGATTATCCATATCTCATACCTGGATCAATTTTTATGGACTAACACAATAAATTTATTTAGATACAAATTACGTAATCATTCAAAGTATTATATAAAAATTAGCCAAAATTGATTGATAATTATTATATTTGGATCGTATTTATTATAATAAACATTAAATATATTTTACATCGTTGTCACAATTCAATATTAAGATATTTATGATGTATTTGTGATGGAGCATTCTTTTGATCACAACCGGCCACAATATGAAGTTATTACAAAGCAATATTATTGTTGTGGAAAATTATATACAAAATATCTTTTAAGACAAAAAAGGATATATACAAAAGATCTTTACAAGTGAAGATATTTATCAAAAAGAAGATTGAGATACATCTCCAATTAATGGTCAAAAGTATAAAATATAAACATTTGAAGTGTTGTGAAAATGGGCAAATTAAGCTATTTGGAAATATATAGACTGTACAGTTGAATATGAGATTCTTCGCGCCGACTTTTCTCGGGATTATAGGAATGACAACCGATTAACAGAGTGATTTATACTGTATTTTAATTAAGCACAATTGCTAATTATCTCATTTTTCTCTGATTGGTATAATAGATTATTATTTGTCATTTGATTAGTGGTCTTTAGTATATTTTTTAGAATTTTTGTCTACAATCATATAAGGTCTTCTTTGTTTCACATACCCTATGCAAATCTTTTGGAATTCGAGGGAAGTAGTTTTAGAATTTTTTTCTCTCTATGCAGATAAAAAATCTTTTGGATATTGTAACTCTTGTTTCATTTTAAAAGTCAACTATCCATACTGATAACAACCAGAGTTAAAACTGTCTAGTTAATGGGTTCGATTATTGTAAACGAATAATTAATTTTTTCTCTTCTTCTTTTATTTGTTTGTGGTCCTGAAATTATCAAAACCGGCTCTGACCATATGGTTATTAAGTATTATAAAAGAAAAACATATGATTTGGTTGTCTTTTACAATAACACAAAATAATTGTTAATGACACAGTTAAGTCTAAGATATGTAACTCCTCCCGTAGCATTATTGATCGACCATACCCTTTGGCCTTTCGTTTGCTATGCGTTCCATACGATGACCTTTTATAGCAATGTTCGTTTTATTGTCCTCGGTGATTGTGGTCTAAAATTGTGAATATAATAATTATAATAGATTTAAGATTACATTGTAAACTAAATTTTTCCTGAATTCAGTATTCATCCAAAACTCTTTATACTATATGGTTAACTGAAAAGGTTTTATACTCTACATTTATTAGAAATTTTAGTTAATGAACATTTGGGGTTAATAAATCAGTTATAATATCAGTTAAATCTCTCAGCTTATATATGTTTTGATTAACAAAATAAAAAGTCATCTCAATTTAAAAGTAATTTTAATGGTGGCGGCAAAAAACATAGTTTTATCATTTTCTTTAATTTTTGTTTTATAAGGTTTAATAAGCAGTAAAGTTGACAAGATTTTAAAAAATATTTTCTTTATGTATATATATATACAATAATTTGACGTGTCTGTTTCCGTGGTATTATCAGTTATAACTCATAAAATTAATTTTAAACTTTGATATAAAAACAAATCCAGTCAGTTGGTTCAAATGCAATATTAATATCTCCGTTGAACTTGATTATCTTTTGAAAGGACTCGTAACATATAAATAAAATTTAGTTATTTTAAATTTATGAGTTTTCAACAAATTTAAGATTTATGAAAATAAATTTCTATCATTTAAAATACATGAGTTAATTATAATGACATTTGCAGTAATATTCTAGAAATTAAATATTTTTTAAATGTATTTGCCAAATAATAATGTAAAAATACTATAATTTAAAATTTCAATATTATATATATTTGACAGTAAATATCCAATTATCTTTAAGTCATAATTACACATTAGCTAATTTTATATTAAATGAAAATAATACTGATATACCTAAATTAAGTTTCCTTAAAAATATAAAAATGATATCTTTTGTAAAAGGAAAGAAATATCAATAAATCTGATCTCACTGAGTTGTCCTTTAAATGTGGTTTAGAATCATTGCTTAAAACCAGTGGTGATCATTAGAAATTGAAGTATATTGAATGAAACCTATAACCAAAAAATTGAATGAAACTTATAACCAAAAAATTGAATGATGGTCCATCATCTTATCTTAAGTTAACCAATAAATCTTTAAAAATATAGTCTACTGTTCAAATTTGACGCCAAGAAGGAATGTTTCTTCATTTTAATTTACCATAACACTCCCATTTGTTATATGTGTTTCAACACCCTTTTATAAAAAAAAAAAACAAAAGAAAACAAAACAACAGAGAAATCAAAATTATTTAGACCTATTTAGAAATAAGGAAACACTTCTAAAGCACAGGTGACAAGTTGAACATAGACTCTGACTTTACTAATAACTAGAAAAAGAAAAGAAGTAATATTATCCACATCATCATCTCATTTATGAACCTCTTCTCCTCTCTCCGCTATATATATACCTCATCCTTTCTCTTTCTCTTCTCATCACTCTTTCTCCGTCACACACACACAAACCCTTGGAGATTTAAGAAGAGAACGAAATAATAATGCCTTTTCTCGAGAACTCTGTAACTGTAATCTCAAGAAGCCGAGTCTTCCCTGACCAAAAGTCAACGCTCGATGACCTCAAACTCTCCGTCTCCGATCTCCCTATGCTTTCTTGCCACTACATCCAGAAAGGATGTCTCTTCACGCGCCCTAACCTTCCCTCTCACGAGCTTCTCTCTCACCTCAAACACTCTCTCTCTCGTACCCTCTCTCACTTCCCTCCTCTTGCGGGCCGTCTCTCAACTTCCATAGACGGCCACGTCTTCCTCTCCTGTAATGACGCCGGTGCCGATTTCGTTTTCGCGGACGCAAAATCCGTCCATGTCCGTGAAGTTATCACCGGAATCGACGTTCCTGACGTCGTTAAGGAATTTTTCTCGTACGACAGGGCGGTGAGTTACGAGGGACATAGCAGACCGATACTCGCCGTTCAGGTGACGGAGCTGATTGACGGCGTTTTCATCGGTTGCTCTGTTAACCACGCAGTGACTGACGGAACATCGCTGTGGAATTTCATTAATACGTTCGCGGAGGTGTCTAGAGGGGTTAAGAATGTGACACGTCATCCTGATTTTACGCGGGATTCTGTGCTAATTTCACAGGCTGTGCTCAATATCCCTCAAGGTGGGCCCAAGGTGACATTCAACGAGAACGAGCCGTTACGGGAACGGATTTTCAGTTTCAGTAGGGAACAGATCCTGGAACTGAAAGCGATGGTGAACAAGAAGAAATGCTGGACGGTTGATAACGGCCAGATAAACGGCGTTGAGGTGTTGGGGAAGCAAAGCAACGATAAACTTAACGGAAAAGAGAACGGTAAACTGACGGAAATGTTGGAGAGTTTGTTAGATAGAAACGACGACGTTTCGAAAACAGCGAATAAAAACGTCGTCTCTGTGGAGATCTCGTCGTTTCAGTCTCTCTCCGCGTTGCTCTGGCGTGCGATTACTCGAGCAAGGAAGCTTCCAAGCTCTAAAGCGACGACGTTTCGAATGGCGGTGAACTGTCGCCACCGGCTAAATCCGAAACTGGATCCGGAATACTTTGGAAACGCGATTCAGAGTGTTCCGACGGTTGCGACAGTGGGAGAGGTTTTGTCTCGGGATCTCCGATGGACAGCCGATAGGCTGAACCATAGCGTGGCAGCTCACCAAGACGGGATGATTCGAAGCGTCGTGGCGGAGTGGGAGGCGAATCCTAGGTGCTTTCCTCTCGGGAATTTCGACGGAGCTTCGGTCACGATGGGAAGCTCGCCAAGATTCCCGATGTACGACAACGATTTTGGGTGGGGAAGGCCGGTGGCAGTTAGAAGCGGACGGTCGAACAAATTTGACGGGAAGATCTCTGCGTTCCCGGGGAGGGAAGGAAACGGGAGCGTCGATTTAGAGGTCGTCCTAGCGCCGGAGACGATGGCTGGGATAGAATCCGACGGCGAATTTATGCAATTCGTGTCAAAAAATTGACGTATTTGATGAAATAACATAACGGTTTGCCTTTTATTTTTCCTTTTTTAAGTACTTAACGATGTAATATTATTATGTGACTCTATAAGTCGTCCCCCAAAGTGACAAAAAAAAAAGTCGTCCCCCAAAAAATATTATACATGTGTTACATTACTATCTGGCGACTAGTACGTTTTCGATTTAATTTAAAACAAAAACTTAAAAGCATAAAAATGGTTTGGCTCGACGTAAAAAAAAATGGTTTGGTTAGAGTAATTGTTCCAATATGTGATAGTCTGACAGATATTATTCGGACTGCTGAAATGGTTAGTTTGTAGTAAAAAATAAATATGAAATCTAGTTTTTTTAATCTAACTATCGTCATAGAAATATGATATAGTGAAAAGGCGAAAAAGATAGAGAGAAAGAATCTTCAAATTGATCCATGATATGATGATTCTTTGATAAAAGGTTATACAATGGAGTTCTCTCCTTAAGTAAATCAACGTAAGAGATAATATCATTAGTGTAAAACAGTAAAGAAGATAAATCAATATCCATCTGCGCCTACGGGTTTGATTACGGTCAGATGCATAAAGGCTTCTTTCCTATCCGGCATCATATGAACCGGACCGGGACACGCAATTTAAGAAAGAGGGTATGACTCCGTAGTATCACTCAAAGAATAAGGGTTTATATGTCAATTCTTATCCATACTCTCCTCAACGTCAACTTGCGTGATTTTCCTCTGAACGAACATCTGAAACGAAAGAAAAGAGATTTTTTTCTTCTTCTTCTTGGGGATGGAGAAGAAGCTCCGCGTACAGACGCCATCAAAAATAGCCTCCTAAGCCCCTTTGATACACCTCCTTAGGAAGTTTTTGTGACGATTTTAACCTTTGTTTATATTTTGAACCGGAGGTATTCATTATCTCTCATCGGATTTGGCATTAGTAGCGATTTTGGGTTTTTCCTGTTTTCTGTTTTTAATATTTTCTTTTGTGGAAGGTGGAAAATCATGTCAGACGCTCTGATCAATGGATTGGCTGGAGCTGGTGGTGGGATCATTGCTCAACTCCTCACTTATCCTCTCCAAACTGTATCATTCCTTCACGACCAATTATCATTCTTCTTTTTCTGGATAGTCTTCGTCTTGTTTGAAGCAACAATGTTTTTCGTTGATCGTTTAATTAGGTAAACACGCGTCAACAGACGGAACGGGATCTGAAGAGGGAGAAGACGAAACTTGGAACTATTGAACACATGTGCCAGGTTTTTTGTTTTGTTTTGTTTTTATTTCTCCTGAATCTCACAATCGGAGGAAGATTGTCTTGTTAGTTTTCGACTGTTGTTTGCACTGATAATCTTTCCTGGGATAAGTTTTTCAGAGCTTGATATGTTGGATTGGCTAGTTTTAGACTCTGTGATGTCGTAATTTGTATGACATGTTATTAAATTGTTCTGATTTGTATCGAAGGTTGTGAAACAAGAGGGATGGGGGCGATTATATGGTGGACTGGCGCCGTCACTAGCTGGAACTGCGGCATCACAGGTTACATTCTCACATTTATGCATAGATATATGGAGAATCTGTATTTTTAGCCATTTTGTGATTTGAAGTTTAGAATAGGGGAAAGAAAGTGGGTATTTTATTTTGGCAAATCTGTATTCTCTTAGCTTTTTGACTTTTTACTTGCTCGTTCTTTTTGGATGAGGCAGGGTGTGTACTATTACTTCTACCAAGTGTTTCGGAATCAAGTTGAAGCTGCAGCTCTTGCACGTCGGAAGAAAGGGTTGGGTGATGGATCAGTTGGGATGATTTCTTCACTTTTAGTGGCTGCTCTAGCTGGGTAAAAACAGCAATCCTTTATATGGTCTTTTGTATATACTGATTATCATTAGTTAGCAATGTTATAATGGTTGATTTAGTCAGTATCAATGCAAAATAGCACCTAGGTGATTCAAGGCTCGCCATGGTCACATTGCTGATGCTAACATGTTATGCTCTTATAGTGTTGCTTGTTCAGTGGAGCTTCTAGGTGGATGGTGAAACTTTTACTGTCAGGTGTCAGGTCTTGTAGTCATAGTTGTTTTGTTATTTAATTGTAACTTTGTTGACATGGCCATCACAGCTAAAGAAGCATCTATATTTCAATAATGTTATCTTTCTAGTGCTTCTGCTGTCTCATTTGAAGTATGATAGTTCTTTCTCTGTGCAGATCGGTTAATGTTCTTATGACGAATCCGATTTGGGTGATTGTCACACGCATGCAGGTATAACTGGTTTCATATACACCACCGAAAAGTTCTTAGGGTGTCTACTCAATCTCTCTGTACTATTTTTCATACATTCGGTTATTCGTGTAAAATACTAGTTTTTTTCATCATGAGTTTGTGTTTTCTTGTCCGCATTCGTATTCCCCATTCATTTCCCCCTTGATTTTTTCTTGAATAATTGTATATAATGCAGACCCATAGAAAAATGCCAAAAGATCAAAAGACTGTCTCCGAGCCACCTTCTTCTGATGCAGAAGCTTTGGTTCCAGTTGAGCCGCGTCCATATGGAACCTTTAATACGGTATGAGGCAGGTTCATGTATAGACAAAATAGAACCGGTTGGCTTCACCTGATTGCAATATGAAATTGATAATTATTTTAAACTATATTATAACCTCTCAAGAGAACAATAAGACAATTTACATATTGAAAAATGTTTCAGATTCAAGAAGTTTACGATGAAGCTGGAGTGACTGGCTTCTGGAAAGGTGTAATTCCGACATTGATAATGGTATGTGAACTTGGGCTTTTTGAAGCTTCTCTTATATTGTTTGTCTAGGTGAGTTTCAGACTGTTAGGTGTCGTTTTTTTGGTTTTAACTTACAGGTAAGTAATCCATCAATGCAATTTATGTTGTACGAGACAATGTTAGCAAAGCTGAAGAAAAAACGTGCATTGAAGGGTAGCAACAACGTAACGGCTTTGGAGGTTCAAACTCTAGCATTTTGCATTTGTTTGTTTTGATAAAATGTTTCCTGCTCTCCATTGCCGAATTCCCATGTTTCTTTCCTTCCGTAGACATTTCTTCTTGGAGCTCTGGCTAAACTCGGAGCTACAGTCACAACTTATCCTCTCTTGGTTGTAAAGTCGCGGCTTCAAGCCAAACAGGTCACAACAGGGGACAAAAGACAACAGTACAAAGGTTTTCCTCTTGTAATAAATGAAAAGGCCAAAAAACTCATCTCTCGATTCACAGATCGATAAAAGCTAAGAATTGTTGGTTTTGCGAGTTTATACAGGTACACTAGACGCGATTCTGAAAATGATTCGATATGAAGGGCTTTATGGATTTTACAAAGGGATGAGCACAAAGATTGTGCAGAGCGTTTTAGCTGCTGCCGTTCTGTTCATGATCAAGGAAGAGCTAGTGAAGGGAGCTAAGCTGTTACTCTCAAACGCCACCTCAAGCAGAGTCAATTCCAAGCCTTCTTAATCCAATTCCAATCCAAGTAGGATTTAGAAATAAGATTAAAAATATATTATATTAAACTTCCAATAATTTCTTAATTAGTCATCACACTATTGGATTATCGTTCATTTCCATATGATTAGTATTGATTATTGTAAAAATACTGGTTTGGGAGTTTTTTTTATCTTTAATTTATAGTATGAAATCTCTAAAATTTGGCAGATTTATTTTGTGTTTTTCTTAACATTTACAGAATAATTAAAATTTAATCTACTCGTCCATATATGGATGTAATCTAATTGTATAAAGAAACAAAACTTTAGAAATCAAGAGCACTTGTAAGTGAAATATATGATGAAAATAAATAATTTTGATAATTAGTTGACAAAAAGGTGTAAATGTTTCATTGACTATCAATAAGACAATTAAGTAATTAACTACGCAAAACAATATGCGATCCTTTTGAAGTCCATTAAGGCTCTATATACCTCGTCGCTCGTAGAATGCCTGTTTGACTGAAACGTCTCCTGTCAATAAATTGTCTTTCTTTTCCTCGAACCTAAACGACGGTTTCTCTTAGTGTTTGCGTTCGAGAAATTACTACACTCTGTGTTCTCGAGAGCACGAGGATTTTCGCAGAACCCTAGAGATCTGGTATTTTTTGAATCCGATCTGTCTGCCATGGAAGAGAAGAAAACAGAATCGACGAACAAGAATGCTAAGAAGGCCAATCTATTGGAACACCACTCGATCAAGCACATCCTAGACGAGTCTGTCTCCGATGTAAGGCACAGAAGAAGAAAAAAACAGCAGCGGATTTTCTTTTGCTTTCTCCTTATTATCTGATCTGTAAATGATGATCTTCCTTTTGTCATTTTTGATGCGTAGATCGTTACCAGCCGTGGCTACAAGGAGGATGTGAGGTTGAGCAACCTCAAGCTGATATTAGGGACGATAATCATTGTGGTTGCTCTTATTGCCCAGTTTTACAATAAGAAATTCCCTGAAAACAGGGACATTTTGATTGGATGCATCGTATTATATCCTTTTTATTGTGAATTATTGCTTCGAATTCGCTTTGCTTGAGCCCAATTTGGTTATTCTTGCCTAGCAGTTACGGTTTCTAGGGCTAAGATATAGTCTAAAACAATGGAAAACGAAAATTGGACTATGGAGTTTTAAGAATTTAATTACTTAGACTCAGGTTTTTTGTTTGTTTATTTGAAAACTCATTGTCTCTAGTATGACGATATAAAGCTGCTAGATATATGTATCATAGCTTGAATACGATATTTGGTTCTTTGACTATGGCAAGTATGTAGTGCTGAACGCGGTGCTGCAGCTGATTCTGTACACTAAGGAGAAGAATGCGATTTTGTTCACATATCCTCATGAGGTTTGTTCTCTCACTCTCGAGAGTATATTTTTCATCTAGAAGTAATCTTGGACTTAATTCTTGGTTTGATTTAGGTGCATAATGTACATACTTCCCCTGATTCACTTATTTTGAACAGGAACTATATCGTGATTTCCCCTGTCAAGAATTTTGCATTTCTTCTGTTTTATAAGAAATTAGGATTGTGCTTCTGCTAACATGACATTTTAAGTAGAGTATCTTAGCGCATCTTGTTTTTTTTTTCTGGCATTTGAGCTTTAGGAAAGGCCACATTTCCGTTTCAATGGTTTGTTTGATCTTCTCATTCTCGCCAGCTTGAAGAAGATTGCTCCTCTCATGTAGTTTGTATCCAAGAGGATTTGATTTTCCAAAGATTTCATTCTTTACTCACTGGCTAGGTCTTAGAATGCAATAGAAAGAGCTCCTCCCTTTTGTTTTGCTGAAACCATCAAACTGATACAGTAATTTGGCTAGCGCCTTAGCTGGTTTTTCCATTCTATACTGTTGTCAAAACAAATAGGTTAATGCATTTGCACACTTTTATTTGTTTTGCTCATCAATTGCTCCTCTATTATTTTTTTTTAAAAAACTGGTGGTTAATTTACAGGGATCATTCACCAGCACTGGCTTGGTTGTATCTTCAAAGTTGCCCAGATTCTCTGATCAGTACACTCTCACCATCGACAGTGCTGATCCAAAATCAATCTCAGCTGGGAAGTCAGTCCAATTCACTAAAAGTGTAACCCAATGGTCTCTCTCTCTCTCTCTCTGCATTTTTCATACACACGCTCACACGCTAAAGCTGCGCAGCCCTATTTATATGGATTTTGTTTGTTTTTAATTTCAGGTTCACGAAAGATGGAGTTCTTGTTGAAGGATTATTCTGGAAAGACGTCGAATCACTTATCAAGGAGTATGCAGAAGAAGGTGAACCAAAAAAGAAGAAATGAGTATAGTTTGGAGGAAATATGTTCTTAAAAACTCTATATGGTACGCTTTAGATAATTAAAAATCGATGGCGACTTTTGTTTAGAGATGACATGAAGTTTTTGTTATAACTAAAATTTTCGAATTAATCCAAGATTTTATGATCACCTTTGAACAAAATAAAGGCTATCTGCAGAGTGAGCTAATGGCTCACATCCTCAAGCTCATGACATGAGTTTATTGCCTCCTTTTTATATTGTATTTTGCGTTTCATATTTTACTCCAATCAAGTATGCTTTTGTCATTTAGTTTATTTGTACCATTTCACATATAAAATACAAGTCAAATGCTAAATGAATTGTGTATGCTTTAATTTGTAATTTTGTATGATCATATGATGAAACAAACAAATGAGAGGCTTGGATTTTTCTAGGCAGCTTTTTGTTCCATATGGCCTGGAAAAGTTCAGTTCTCGGTCTGTTACCTATCTTTGTGAAATACACACTTTTTGTTTCCTATTGGAAATTTAAAAACTATTCTTAATCCGATCCTATAATCCAACATTTTTATGAATCTATTTGTCACAAAAATATAATCGGTCCGTCGTTGAGAAGAGAAAAATAGTCAATTTCAAATAATTTTTGTAATAAAATAGAAAAATGCTTTGGTTTGTAATAAAAGAAGACAGACAGAGCCATCATCCATTAATCGAAGCGCATCAGACAATATTCATGTTGACGTGGCACGGTAAATCTACAGGGGACCCATCCCTAATCTTATAGGACCCACCTATTAGGCTTTTGGCTTGAATTTGTGTGCGTGCTCTCAATCAAAAATGACCCGGATCTCAAATGTAATCGAAAAACCACCTTTAATTAAACTGGTTCGAATCCACCAGCATGTTTTATATATATATATACGAACGCTGTTTCGCATTTCTTATCTTTTCGACCTTCCGCTACGCGAAGAGAATAAAAAAGGCAGTCGTTTCAATTTGTATGTTCATTCGCTGATAAGGGAGAGATGACCGTCTCTCTTTCTCACAAAAATTATAACAAACCCATGCTTCTATTGCAATGAAACCTGTGGATTGATTCTGCCTTTTTCGGGTTGTAGGGATTTTTGAACGAAGTTTTGTTTTGCAACGTTCTTGAACTAGTTTTGGTTCTCCGTTTTTTTCTCCTCTGTATTACGAACTAGATAAGTTACCGATCTTATATTGATATGACCAATTCTCGGAAGCGAGGAGACGATAAGCCAAATGACGGCGAGGATGTGTTGGATTCCTCGACCATCCATTCTCGATCTAGTGCTGCAGCGGAATCCGAACGCGAGAATGAACGGACGAGGATCGAGAGTACAGTTTCAGATCCGTTGACTGGCGAAGGCGGCCAAGACTTTTTGCTTGGGGAGGATAGGGTTCTGCGGTGGTTGCAGGCTTTGGATATGCAAATTGTGGGAGCCTGTAGAGGTGACGAGAGATTAAAGCCGTTGTTGAAGCTGAACGTATCTAACGGGATGGCCGAAGATCGTTTGTTCGCGCATCTTAGACAGGTCTGTATAATTAATCTCCAGTTTACGAATTTGATGATTTTAGCTTCCCGTTTTCGTTTTTGAGATAATCTGATATAATTTTCTATTGAACAGCACTTCGAGCCGGCGGAGATCGGTATGCTGGCCAGATGTTTTTGCATTCCTTTGGTTTCTTTTCGCGTCGGGAAGATAAAGAAGGAAGGGACCCTAATGTGCCCCACTCCCATAAGGTAATCAACGTGAGACTAATGTTTCCTGAGTCTTATCTTTGTTTTCATGACAGTCATATTAATTGGTATTTTCATTGTTGGTTCTCCGTTCTTCCAAAAACATGTGAACATGCTGGTTCTGTTAATTCTAGGTTTTCTGGCTCCCTAGCTCTCTAATTAGGTTTTGTTAGCTTTGAAGGCGAGTCTTATGCTAGAGCTGTAGCAATGGTTTCTATCGCAATCTTGTCATGATTACGCTATTTTATCATAAAAAATGTGACTGATTATCTAAATCAGTCGTGATTTTGAAATCATCTGATGATTCAAATTCTGCTGGTCTTATGGTTGAAGCACGTTTATGAAATACCATGCCTGTTTTTCGTATTAAATCTTGCATCTCTGTTTTACTGGCTTTTGCAGTTTTAACATGTGCTAACAGCCTTATACTCTGGCCTTGGTGTGTTACATGGTTTTTTTGTTTTACCATGAAGAAGTGACAAGACACAACACACTCTATCTTTATCCCTTTGGTCAGTTCTGTTTGTATCTGTGTATATATAACTTTCAGTAATGGGCGCTGTTCAGGACTTGATTTGTTTTAACGACCTTTAGAAATAAATAGGAACTCAAACAGTTATATGGTGATACTATTCGTACTTCCGAATAAAGTGTATCTTTTATTGTAGGTAATGTGGGCGTAATCTGTTATTATCTCTGGTAGATGATGAAGTAAAGGTAGTTTCATCTCCATGTTATGTAGCCTGCTCTTGGACATAGGGCTTAAATATTCCTTCTGATTTTACATAACATCTCTGGCTATGTATCCTTCTCAATCACTTCATATCATCTCGCTGTGGCATTCGTTTAATTGATTTTTTGTTTAATTTTGATTCTCTGGTTTTAGTGTGCTGGTATACCATTCTGTGCATAATGGATCGATGTAAATATCGTCGCAAGCTCTTAAATAATCGTTTTCTTATGATTTTTGGTTCAATTTCTTATAAATTGCATGTCGGAGAATGTTTTGGTGATCGAGGCCCTTATGCTGAGTTTTAACTTTTAAGTAATGTAGTCTCGGGGAGGGGAAGTTGTGGTCTTATTAAGTGTCAAGTACCAAATTGCTGTCCATTCCTCATGAAAAGTGCTCGAGGTGGGAAATAACTTATACTCGGGCTGTTCTCTATATTTTGTGAATAATTAATAATAGCACAGCTGTTATGAAAAACAGTTTTGCATGTTTATGTTAGTAGATTATTTTCTTGTAATTTGAATTAAGAGACAACTTGCTAATGTTGCGAGATCATCTAGAAAGGGCATTTTTAATCCATTTCTCTTGTCCAGTGTTCAGCATGTAGTGTTTATTTGTTACTGGGCTCTTTTGATATTAGTTAGAGATTTGTTGACATTTTATCTTCCATTCACCAGGGGCAACCTGAGCCTTATGGTCTTGCCAACATCTGACTTGCGACTCGCTTTTGTTGGAGACAATGGTCATGCAGAACAACTCTTTACTTATAGCAGCAAATCTCAATGCTCCGCAGTGTTAATTGAGGGGATAACTGCAGACAGCTCTGGTAGATCTTTTGTTATAAGGATCGCAGATGGCAATGCTTTTTACTTCTGGTGCTCAGAGAAGTCAAAACTTTTGGGAACTGAATTGCGTAGGAAGGTTTGTGTGACAGAGATGATCTTGTTTGTGAATACTTTTCTTCTGCCTAGATATTTTCTCATTATCTGTTTTTTTCTTCCTTGCTGATTCTCCTGTGTAGATGAAAGACTTAATCAAGAAGAAGCCATCAATCTCTGAACTAACTGGAATTGAAAAATCACGTCTTGGCTCTGTTGCTTCTCATCTCCGATTGTATCTTATGGGTTTGGTGGTGCCTAACATTAAAGGTTGTCTGGTCCCAACTCCTGATTCATTATCATGTTCGCGCTCTTCTGAAAAAGCCGAGTCCTCCTCCTCTAGTGCATCATCAAAATCTGTTAGAGCACGTCACAGTGGAACTCAACTGACAAAAGCCCAAGGAAGCCTCAGCCCTAGATCAAACTCCTTCAAAGAAAGCACCCTGTCTTCTCGACGTATCCCTTCTAGAGATAAATTGAAGCGACGCAGTGAAGGCCATGTGTCAATCATTGATAATTTACCCATCACCTCCTTCCCAACCAGTGTAGAGGATTTAATCCAGTCACAAGAGGAAGGTGAAGAAGCCACAGAAAGTAATATTATCGCTTCTGAAACAGCAGAGTTAGCACTGAGCAGAATGAGCTTACCAGCACAGTTTCCTTTGAATATGGGTCCACCAGTCTTTTCTCCTTATTACTGCTGGTGCCCTCCAAGGACCTCATCCCTTCACGCATCATCTGCTTCATATCAGTTCCCTCCACTATCCATCGAGCTACCTTCGCTTCCACCTCTTTCCTCCTTATTACCATCATCAGCATCAGATGGGTTCTTGATCCCGTCCTCGCCGTTTGATCTCTCTGACATCCCTCCATTGCCGTTATTCCACCACATACCCATTTCTGGTTCTTCATCATCAGCATCATCATCCCAGCAGATGATGATTCCCATTATGTGCGACCCTATTGTTCATATTCCCGTTATTGATATATGCTCGTCGGGTCAAGCCTATCTAGTAAGCTCAGGACCCACTGGGATGATACCGACGAGCATCCCTCTGCTTCCGGTTGAGAATGATTCGCTGGTTGAGAAAGGCGCAAGAGAAACACTGCGATTGCTCATAAGCGGAGCCAATGCAACAACGGCTGCTCCTTTGAACCACGCTGGAAGCAGAGGTCTATACAGTGGGACCAGGGACTTTAGTGGTGCGAGCTTGTTTGCACCTATCGGGCTGCAAAAATCGAATCCAGGTGACGGAGGAGATGGTGGGGGTGAGAATGTGAGCTCAGGGGAAGTAGTATCTGTGCCTCCCAGAGAGACTTCTTCTGGTTAGTTCTTTCCTTTTTTGGGTTCTGTGAAAGTGTGTATCCGAAATGGAAATTTACAAGTGTATAGAAAGGTGGGCTTGTGAAACGTATCACACGCTTAGTTGTTCCAACTCTTCAGGTGTAATTAAATTAGTCGTTTTTTGGTAGCTTGCTTTTTATCTTTTGTTTTGGACTTTTAAAGGAAGCTAAGTGGAATATACTTAGTATCATATAATAAAAGTTATTTTGGTTAATCTAACACTCTTTGAAACTTGCAAAAGACTGATACTTTTTCAGGAAAAAAAACTAGGTAAAGAAAGGTGTTAAGGTCTATAACATGTTGGTTTTTTTTTGCGTATATATATTTAGAATATATTTTATTTTTAAAAAAAGGTTTTCTTCACGTAAAAAGCCAAGTTTTATTACACTATACTTAATTGTCCATCGGATAAGTTGCAACCAGGTTATTATTCTGCTTATATTGTCGTCTAGTGAGATCTGGCCACTGCAAAATTAAAAAAAATTGTAAACCATTTGAGACGTCGCATCTCTACCGTCTAAATCAAATTAATATTCTCTCCCACTTGATCTCAAAATATTAACCAGACAATATTTGATTCCATCTCCCACTTTCTCCTCCCAATCAGACTCTTCTTCCTACGCGTGTCCGCCTTCTCCTCACTCTCATCTTTCTTCCACGTTATCTCAGGATCTCTCTATCTCTCTCACTGCTTCTACTCTTCCTTCCGGTTAATCGGATCTCTGCCTTCTTTTTCTTCTTCTTCTTCTTCTTCTTCACTGTATTTCCTTTTGGTTTGGATCTGCTAGGTTTTTATTGAGATTCGTCCTCGATTTCAATTCGTCCTCGATTTGAATTTGAATTTGGTTTTCTTGCTCGACTGTATTTGAAACTGGCCTCGGAGATTTGATGGAATAATTAAATATTTAGGATTCGTTTGTATTGTTTTTACTTCTTGATCCTGTTTGACGACGATGGAGGATCCCGATATTAAGAAGTGCAGATTGAGCGGCGTGACGGTAGATGACGTCATCGAGCAAGTGATGCCGTATATAACCGACTCCAGCGATCGCGATTCCGCGTCGTTGGTGTGCCGGAGATGGTTCAAGATAGACTCCGAGACGAGGGAGCACGTGACCATGGCCTTGTGCTACACATCGACGCCAGATCGTCTGAGCCGTCGGTTTCCGAACCTGAGGTCGCTCAAGCTGAAAGGGAAGCCTCGAGCCGCCATGTTTAATCTGATCCCGGATAATTGGGGAGGGTTCGTTACGCCTTGGGTGAACGAGATATCCCGCTCGCTGCGGCAGCTCAAATCGGTGCACTTCCGGCGAATGATTGTCAGTGACTTGGATCTGGATGTTCTGGCTAAAGCGAGATTAGATGAACTCGAGGCTTTAAAGCTCGATAAATGCTCTGGCTTCTCTACTGATGGACTTTTGAGCATCGTTAAACACTGCAGGTATTTTTGAGCATCAGCAACTCTCTTTGCTTCTTGACGACACTTGTCATTTCCTACGTTAACTAGAACAAGATTCCACTCCGCTCGTTTATTAGTTATAAGTCGTTGTCCAAAGAAGCGTATCTTTACGCTTGTTTCCTTCATGATCTTATATATCTTTAGCTCGATTAGGTAAGTAGCTTTATTTGATTTCGTGGTACACTTGTCATTATAGATGCATATATAGCAGAAATATGCGTTTCTGACGTTTTCAGTTTCTAGGACTCAATGTTTATCATTCTATATATGACGTTTTCTTACTACAGTTTGCACTTCTGTTTATGTATAAATATCAAAACGATTTATTCTGACATCTGCAGACTCTGGGAGTTCATGTTTATTATGACGTTCTTGCATCCTTGATTCGGTTGCCACCGTCATGCATATGCAAATTAAGCTGAAAATCCAATTCTATTTAATTTTTTTGTTCTCACTTTATTCATGCGTCTATCTGTTGTTTTCTCCAGGAAAATAAAAACATTGTTAATGGAAGAGAGTTCGTTTGTTGCAAAGGATGGCAAATGGCTCCATGAGCTTGCTCTGCACAACACATCTCTTGAGGTTCTAAACTTCTACATGACTGATTTTGCCAAAATCAGCCCCAAAGACTTGGAAAGCATAGCTAGAAATTGCTGCCGCTCTCTGGTTTCTGTGAAGGTCGGTGACTTTGAGCTTTTGGAACTAGTTGGGTTCTTTAAAGCTGCAAAAAATCTTGAAGAATTTTGTGGGGGCTCCTTGAATGAGGATATTGGACGACCTGAGAAGTACATGAATCTGACTTTCCCCCCAAAGCTGTGTCACATGGGCCTCTCTTACATGGGACCTAATGAAATGCCAATACTCTTTCCTTTCGCTGCCCAAATCCGAAAGCTGGATTTGCTTTATGCATTGCTTGAAACTGAGGATCATTGTACACTAATTCAAAAGTGTCCTAATTTGGAAGTTCTCGAGGTAAATTTGGATATTGCTGTGTTTCCCTGTTAACTCCATATTTGGGGTTGCTGCTTCTCTAGTGGTAAATGATGCTCCTATTGAATATCCTATTTGTTCACAAAAAATTTCTAAGAAAGTAATTCACTTTTTTTTTCTTCTTGTAGGCTTCACACTACTCAAGTATCATGAATTTAGCATTGATTCTCAAGTGTATAAAATGTGGTAGATAAGGGATATTAATGCTGATCTGTTTTCTTCTGCGTTTCAGACAAGGAATGTAATCGGAGATAGGGGTCTAGAGGTTCTTGCACAGCACTGTAAGCAGTTGAAGCGGCTGAGGATTGAACGGGGTGCAGATGAACAAGGAATGGAGGACGAAGAAGGCTTAGTCTCACAAAGAGGATTAATTGCTTTGGCTCAGGGCTGCCTGGAGCTAGAATACATGGCGGTGTACGTATCAGACATAACTAACGAATCTCTTGAAAGCATAGGCAGATATCTGAAAAAGCTCTGTGACTTCCGGCTTGTATTACTAGACAGGGAAGAGAGAATTACAGATTTGCCGCTGGACAACGGAGTCCGATCCCTATTGATTGGATGCAAGAAACTCAGACGGTTTGCATTCTATCTCAGACAAGGAGGATTGACAGACGTGGGCTTAAGCTATATCGGGCAGTACAGTCCAAACGTGAGATGGATGCTGCTGGGTTACGTAGGAGAAACAGACGAAGGTCTAATGGAATTCTCAAGAGGTTGCCCGAAACTGCAGAAGCTAGAGATGAGAGGTTGTTGCTTCAGCGAGAGGGCAATCGCAGCAGCGGTATTGAAACTGCCTTCGCTGAGGTACCTATGGGTACAAGGTTACAGAGCATCGACGACAGGACAAGATCTGAGGCTAATGGCAAGACCGTACTGGAACATAGAGCTGATACCTTCAAGAAGAGTACCGGAAGTGAATCAGCTTGGAGAGGTAAGAGAGATGGAGCATCCGGCTCATATTTTGGCTTACTACTCTCTAGCTGGTCAGAGAACAGATTGTCCACCAACTGTTAGAGTCCTACGAGAAATTTGATCATCATGCCTCTACCAGGTTTGTATATATAAACATTTGCTTCGTTCTCATTTATTTTTACTAGTCTCGAGTTTTGGGGTTTCCATGAACTGTGTAATGGCTCTTTTTTTTTTTTTTCTGTTCTTATCGTCAATGGTTTTGACTTTTGAGAGATTTCTTGTTTGTATGGGCATCACTTTTTTTCTTTCTTTTAAAAATAAAACCCCAAAGATTTTGAGAGATTTCTGTTTTTTTTAATCATCAATGGTTTTCAGTTTTAATATATTTATTTAAATTTGAAGGGTTATTGGGGAAACATCGTAATATTTTTTTTTGCGGACAATGCATAATCGATTCTGAAAATTTTATATCAGTTTTTTACTTAACAAGTAAATAACCGATAACACATTCAACAAAACTTGTTACGATATTAATAGAGAGTGAATTAGAGCTTAATGAAAGAGAATTGAGCGCACGATAATTCAATATTCAGAAGTTTTGATATTTGATTTTGACATTCCAACTTGATAACAGTTATATCATCATGAGAATCAGTGCATCTTCACACAACTTGATAACATTGACAATTTCCACACCTGAGAATCATCAGTGCATCTCCATCATTATTCTCCATAATATTGAAAACATTATTATATCCGTTTCTGTGTGTTTTACTTTTTACTAATTATTACTTATATAAAAAAAGATTGAAAACAAATGTTATGGTCACTTAATGCAGTTATCCTTATAAATGTTTATGAATTTTTATCCAAGTACTATCCATATCCATGTTGACGCCGGGACCCTTTTTCAGATTCTTGTATTGACTACAAACAAAAATCTTATAGTTAATTAATAATTATTATTTGGTAACATTCATTTGCACTATTGTCGTATACATCACGTATCCATAAATTATTGTATATGATTGAGATGCATATATTATAAAAGAAAAACTCAACTCATTATTACCAAAAATTCTAAATCCATTGGTTTGTATGGAATAAGACTATATATTATCAAATTGTATTACTCTTTTGAAAAATTTAATTTGTTAAACTTACAAGAATAAATCTCCTTTTTTTGTTTTATCAGCTATTGTAAGATTAAGTTTACAAGATTAAATCAAAGTAAAGAGACGAGCTCTCGATTTATTTAGTGTAATTATGAAATAAATAAAAAAAGGGTAAGGATAATTAATCGTTAACATACGGTTGAAAATTGTTGTCGTATATGCATAAGAGTCGAATACATACATATATGGTCCCAACGAGATCCTTCCATAATACTTTAAAATATATATATATATATTAAATGACAAAAATGATAGAAAACTAACAAAAACTATGTGCTATCATTTTGTATGGATTATGGATGAAGACTATTTAGTATTATTACATTTTGTAAATTATTACCAAATTCTATATATATATGTCATTCTTTCCTATCATTTTATTGCTTAAAGTTGTAGCTTATTTTTCAGAAAATAATATTGAAATTTATTTAATTGGAATCGATGATCGATGTTGACTGTATCATATATTCATTTTGCAATTTTAGCATGTTTAAACTTATGTTATGAAACAACTAAAGTTCAATAATTCTCATGGTTGATTTATTGACTAATATGTTACATAAATAGTGGAATGACAGAATAGCATAAACACTTTAAACAAGCTTTAAATAACTAATTGTTGTAGATTAATAACCTTTCGTGTCTTTATACAGATTTTTGAAACTTTATGAAATGTTAAATATAATAATAAAAAATAGTAGAGTCATGAATGTCAATAATTGAGCTACCAGTAATCTCATATACCCAGAAGCCTTCTTTATCACCAACTTGTGTTATTACTCTTTGGTATCATTATTGATTGGAATTGACGAGTTGTAGTAAAACTACAATTTATTACACATTCTTAGTTATAAGTAAAATTTCAACTGACATCAACACTATAACACGAGATTCATGGGGACATAGATCCTTTGAGAAGATTTTGGTTCTAAAAGGTTTACTACAACACTTGAGAATGAAAACTACATCAGAAAAGAATGTTTTTATTTGCATTTTCAAGATAGAACTTGCAGAAGGCACATGACTACTAATTTATAAATTAAAAAACTAGTATTTAAAATTAAATACTTTTTATCATGATTTTTAATAATAAGTTAATAGATATGATGAATAATTTGTGTAGTATTACAAGACATTACAAGTGTTAAAGGTCAAACATTTGTTATGATTCATTGTCATTCTTCTAGCAAATTAATGTTAAGAAAATTAAATATGAACCTCATTATATATATTTTTTTGCTTTATTTCGAATTTATAGTTTAAATATTTTAGTATTGATTTATTACTTTGAAATTAGCATTTAGTTTTTAAAATGTATGGTTTAATTTTTAGGAGTTATACTTAGTTTTGAGGGTTTACAATTTAATTTTAGTTTTGTGATAATCAAAATTGCACCTAAAGTCATAAGAAATTATATATAATGAAGAAAAGGATTATAATTCGGTTATTCCATTTCTAATCTATTAAAGAATGGACAACATTATATTCCTTTTTTCCTGTCTCCACGAAATTTGGAAAAATGAACAATGATTTATCACTCCTAAGTTAAAATTACAAAAAAAAAACGACAAGGTTATTTGATGATCGAGTAAAGAGGACAATCTAGGCAGAACAAGTTGATCAGATGACAGTAGAGAGTCACGTGTCTGTGTCTCTGTTTTCTTGCGAAGATTTTCTTTTTCTTTTTTCGGATCTTGATCGAAACAAAGATTCGTTTTGGCTCTAGAGTTTTTTTTCTACAAGGTAAAGAAAATCCAAATAAATCTGCAATATTTTGATAGCTAAGAAAACAAAAGTTTGTTTGTCTAAAAACTATTGATGATGTTTTTTGTGATGAACATGGTGTTTGCTTAAAAGAATGTCGGCTTATGCGCATCAGATGGAGAGGGAATTCTCAGGTCTCTCTAGTCGAGGCAATTCCGGTATATATTCATAATCTTTCTAATAACTAAAAACCAGTTCTTGCAATGATTTTTGGATTTATTATAATCTTTTTACTTTTTGTTGCAGAGATGGGAGGGAGTCGTTTTTCAATAGAATCTGGATGTTACATGACATCTTTAGCAGCTACAATCTTCATTTCTTCTCTTGTAACATTCGGAGTTTTGATGCTTACACTTCTTATAGCTATATCAACCATGTTACAGAGCTGTGAAAACCGAAATTCTGGAATCGTCAAAGTTCAAACACTTGATGATGAGAGTTTCACTTACTGCAAAATCTTGTCTTTACATTCACAGCTCAATAGGTTGGACAAACAAGACAGTATTGAGTTACCATTGTTATGCAGAGATGTTGCTTTACGCAGAACCAAACAAGGAATCTACTTGAGAGAGTTAAACTTCACTATCCAAATGGCTCTCACTTACTTCAAAACCATCAAGCCTATGAAAGATAACCGCGATGTTGTTGTGATTGATATTGATGAAATCAATCTGTAAGCTTTTTTTTCTTTAAGTTACATAATACATACTTGATTTGCTTCTTTAAATTTTTATTTTGTTAATATTTTTCTTCTTTATTATGTAGATTAGAGGAAGATAGTTATGTTGAAGAAGCAAACCATCAGAAAAGGAAGCTAACACTTGAGCTATATTTTATGCTAAGATCACAAGGTTATTCAATGGTTCTTTTATCAAGGAGACCCCAAAGAGAGTGGAACAATACAATCGAGCAGTTAAAATCTAGAGGATACAGAGATTGGTCGCATTTGATCATGAGGTTTGCAATGAACTTCGACTAAGTAATTTCATTCACATCAAATTAGCAAAACAAACTAGAGTTAATTAACTATGAAGTGACTTTTATTCTCTTGTTTCAGGGGAGATAGAAGACAAAAGGAAGAGTTGGAAGAAGATTACCGTGTAATTGGAGTCATTGGTAATCATATGGATGTGTTAACTGGCCAGTGGAATTGGTCAGGCAAGCGTCTGTTCAAGCTTCCAAGTCTTACCTACAATGATGTTTTGGATTACAGTGATAGATGAGATCATGGAGTTGTGATGTGCAGCAACCCTACTTTTCAACATCAAATGTGTATAGGTTTTCAAGAGTTTCTGTGATATAGTTCTATACCATTCAAAGATACGGTAGACACATATTGTAAAATTGAGCACATTACATGAACCATTCTGTGATATAGTTCTATACCAGTTCTTCAAATTCCTGAATTACTCTGGTCTTTTTGCCATTAGGAGCAATCATCGAGAGGAAAAATCTAAAAATTTTAAAAAGAAATGAAGAAGCTCTACGTTGTTCTTCCACTAAAACTCGAGCAAACGAGAGGCTCGAGTCAGCTAGAGCTAGTCCATATATATTCGCCAACCGTGCTCAGATTTGGATCCTCCTGATACTGGCTCCATGCTGACTCAAACTGTATGGTTTTGCACCTGCGGGAGAGAGAGAGAGAGAGAGAGAGAGAGAGAGAGAGAGCTAAAATGAATTGAAATATCTTTGGCAGTGCATTTGATAAGCCATAGAAACATACTCGCGGAGTAGCATCCAGATACGGATGATAAGAGGTCTAATTTCATCTCGCTCCTTACGCATTGATGAATCTCTGTACAAGGAAACGAGCTCCTCCACCAATCTGACGGTCCAAAATCATGAAATGTTTGATGTTAATGAGAAGAAGAGTTTGTCCTGAAGCTTCTAAAAGTTACTGCTCTTTGTAGAGTTTAGAGGGTTTAACCTTGGGATCACAGGTGAGTTTCTAATCCACGTCAACTTCACAACAGTTTCAAGTCTCTCAAGAACCTAGACGGTATTGGCAGATACTAAAAGTTTCATGTGTTTTGTTATTATAAGAATATCAGAATGAGAAAATGTGGGGTGTGAAACAAGACCATACCAACAAAACGGTTTCAGCATCATCTGAATGCATCCATTGGAAGAAAAGAGGGAAGATACGTCGAAAATGAGCGAGTAAGAAAAGACCGAGAGCGTTCAAAAGTGGCTCAATGAATCTTAGCCAAGCGATACGTCGCTCCTTATTTCTTGGTTGGCGTTCCAAATGGCCAAGCATCTCATTCATGATCCTCTCGTGCCTAAGAAAAGAAAATTCAAAATGAGTAAAAGAAGAGCTGAGAAAGATGAAGCAGTCAAACCAATATATCGAAATATATGATCTTCTTAAAAAAAATATAAAGTGGATGCGGTGCAAAGAAATTCCCAACTTGAATTTTGAGAATGATAAAGCCATAAAATGGAAGAAATGTAGAAATTAAAGAGGTCATAGGACGCCATAAAGTGGGTATAGTAAGGATCTTTAAAGCAACTTTCTTTACATTTACAATTGCAAGAGAAAGAAAGAAATATTTACCATGGGCTACGGGGATTGTTTGAGTGGATTTTAGTCACAAGAAGCACAGATAACTCTACCACATGTTTCCAAATCTCATCATCAGAAGCTATATTCTGGCAACACGCATCAAGAACCACATCTCCGTACAAACAGAGATCACTTGGACTCACATTTTTAGCGAGATGAACAAAGCTTATCATACCCTGCCCCTGTCATTAAGCAGAACATCAATCTCCCTATACCTTAAACTACAAGTAGATAAAGCTCAAAAAATTCTAAACATGGAGGTTTAACCAGCAATACTTGGAGGGTTTTGCATCAAACTACAACTAAATAGTCAGAACCCGTTAAAACCCCTGCAAGTCCAGAATACTTACTTTGACTTCAGGAGACCAGTGATCAAGTGCTGTCAAAGCACAAGGAACCACCAGGTTGCAAAATTTAGCCAAATTCGGTTTCTCAACCTATCAAAACAATATGTTGAGCAGAATACATTAAAACACGTCCAGGTTATATTTGTTCAGAAACGAAAAATCTTCAATTTTTATAATTCAGACCTGAGTCACAAACCACCTGAGCTGGTGAGCCGCCAGGATTGCATAACCAACTGGTTTTCTCGCCATTGCAGCAGAAACATCATCTGCATCACTGTTCTTACCAATTGAGCTCCCTTCGATTCTCTCTTTTAACTCCGGTAACACAATCGGCAACAATTCGATCACCACCCTCTTCTTCCCACTATCCACCACCAAATCCTCGAGCTTCTCGTCATTATTGTCGGGAAAATCACTGAAATAATATTTCGAAATCTCGTGATATGCAGCATTCCCTGCGATTGAGAGACTTTCGGGTATCCATGAGAGGAGTTCGTGACTGGAGGATCGGGAAGAAGAGAGAAGGGCACAAGCAAGTGCGAAATTCTTGATCAAACCGTGACTGTCTTCTTCATTGATTAGTCGAGGAGAAGACGTGTTTGGTAACAGGGAAAAGATTATATCTTTGGTGGATACTTTGCTGCTCTCTTGCGGTGTGTACTGTGTGCGCCTGAGAATCTCTGCTATTGGCTCAGATAATCTGAATCCTCAAAACATAAATTAGGGTTCCTCAAAAGAACTAATGGGCAAAAAAAACAGAGAGATAACTAAGTCACTCACCGGAGAAGATGGCTATGCAGGTCAAAGGTTGTGTTCGACATTTTCAAACCAATCGTGACTGAAACAGTTTCATTCACTTCAAGTTTCCTTCAATCTAAATACTATAAATACAAGAACATCAAAACGGCGACAATGCACGCGTTTAGATGACACCATCGCCTTTTGGCTTGGAAGAAGAAAATAGTGCTTGTTTTTTTCCCCAAAGTTCGCACCTTTCGCTTTTAGGGTACAGTTCAATCTGGTTCTTCTGATTTTTAGATTGACTTCAGTCAGTTTTACTAGCTTGATAGAAAAAAAGGACTTATAACATTTTTAATGCCTGGTTCATTACGGAAGACAAGAACATGAAATAGCGAATACAGGTAACAACACATCGTAGATGCTAAGACACAGACAAACAGTGAAACCAGTTTGGTAGTAACTTTTTAACTTAAATTTCAGCAGAGAATTCAAATTTAAGATTCGGGCACGGCTTCTACAGCAGCTGCAGCTGTAGCCGAAGCCGCAGCAGAACGTTTGATGGAAGCAGATTTAATGAGGTGATTGTAACTTCCTTTCTCCTTGAAAAGCTGAGCGAAATGGTGCTTGCAGTACAGAATTCCCTCGAGAGCTGCATAGTTCGATGGAGAAATCGGACACCCTCCATGAGAACACTTGAAGCAAGATTTATGGTAACACTGGCTTTCCACAGTTACCTTAGAAAACGGAACAAAAAGATTACTGTGATATTTGGCGGAATAGAGTGAAAGTAGTATAAAGCTTAAATGAATACTAACCTTTTCGATGGGGTATACGGTTTTACTACAGGTAGCACATTTGTCTTGTGTTCCAGAGAACATTCCAGCAACTCGGCTAGGTGTCCTTGTCTGAGAACAACCAAGAAGAGAATAGAGTCATGTAACTGAATAAGAACATGAAGTGTTGTTAAGAGATATGTTTACCAGTTCAGGGGTTGGCTTGTCAGACAACGGTTTTGCAGCTGTGAGAAAGCAAAGAAAGTTTGAAGATTAAAAGACAATAAAAACTGAAGTGAGATCACAAGTAATAGTTGGATCAAAAGGTGAAGAAAAGAGTTACACACGTGACTGAAAGTTCTTGTTGAAACTACCAGTCTCCTTGAAGAGCTGCTCAAAATGTGGCTTACAGTACAACACACCTTCCATTGATGAATAATTGCTCAGCTGTAAGAAAATAACCATCAACACAATTTTTAAACTTGATCAATTAAAAGAAGACAGATTTTGATAAAAAATATCTCGGTTAAGCCAACAATAATCTCTCTAGATATTATCTCTTCATAAATCCTTTAAAACCTTCACAGTACTAATAGCTATATTCAGGACTTGCTTATGGAAAATTAGGCTATTCAAGCTCTACTGGTGAACGTGAATGTAGCTAATGTCGACTATCCAAGAATTGATCAAACATTGACAGAGTGATGAAGGGGAAAAAAGAGAGCAAAACTCACTTGAAGTGTACTTTTGCAGTGAGAACACTTGAAGCAAGACTTGTGAAAAGGCACTCCATCGGCAGAGAGAAGCTCCATAGGGTATACTGTCTTCTCGCAAGCCCTGCATTTCTGCTGAGTTCCTGTAAACGACGACATCGTTTTTCTGGCCTCTCTCCTTTACGTCAAAAGATCGCTTAAGCTCAAGCCTATTCTTCCTCTTCGCCTCCCAGTACACCAAAGCCCTACAACATTTCAAAACCGGAAAACAGAAAGGTTTTCAAAAAACCCATCACAGCTTCTTGACTTTTTACATTGATGGTGCTTGGCTATTTTCATCAATCGAAGATATTTAAACAAATCGTTTTGGAAAATTTGCATCAGCCGATTTGGTAAATCAGAACAAAAGATCGTTTTTCTACACATTACAAAAAAGCCAACTTTAACAAAAGATTAGTTTTTTCTACAGGAATTACGAAAAACAAACTATTTCTTTACCTATTCGTCGATCTGATCAACTCAAGCGGAAAATGCAAAATCAAAAAAGAAAGGATAACAAAAGAAACTCAAAATTGAGAAGAGAGAAACGGCAGAATGAAATTAGTGCTCAAAAGAAAAGGAAAATCGCAAAGATCAAGGTGAAGAAAAAGAAGAAGGAGAAGAAGAAGAAATGTAATGATTACTCTAACGCTGCAGCGACTTTCTCTTTCTTTTTATTTTCCTTGAATGATGAGCTTTGGTGGAGACAGTGGGGTTCCACTTTGGCCGGTCTAATTATTTACAATTTGAAATGAAACAGCGAATCATTGAAGTTTAGGTTTACTGAATTTTCTGAAGAATAAGCTTATGGTAGGAGAAAGAACTCCGGCTAAGAATAATAAAAATACAATTGAGTAGATTATATAATGATTTACAAATCTGCAAAAACGTGGAAGTTCTTGGAGTCAACGGCTATGAGCCTGAGAGCTGCAATGGCGGCAGCAACAGACATCAAACCGAAAAAGACAACGTTAAGCCAATGCCATAGCTTTTGCATAGGATTGAGCTTATTGTTCTTAGCCTTATAGTACATGTGATTGGCTAGAATGAATGTGAGAGGGAATGTGCTCATTGCACCAGTGAGACTCATGAAGTCACCGAGGAATGGCAAGAGGGCCGAGAGGAGCGTGCTAACCGCAATGTACCCACCTCTCGCTATGATCCTAAACAGCAAATTCTTTAAGGCTAATGGGTTTCCTTTGATCCCAAACTTTGTGTCCATGTACTCATATGTTGGACTCGCAAAAATCTACAACAAAGAGTTGAATATTGAGACGTTCTGATTAAGAAACATAAAAGTAGCTGCGTTTTCTAAAAGAGAAATTTACGTGCAAAGAGATAACAGACTGAAGGATAGCAGAAATGTTAGCAAGTGCTTTGATCCAGAGTGGTCCATTAACGCTATTTAGCAAATAGGTGGAGGTTGAGGATCCGTAAGCCCAATATCCGATGAATGTAACCATGTACATCGGTAAAACACCTGCTGTGAACTGAAAGTATAGAGCTTTCATCATGTTTTTTACAACTGGTTGCCTCACTGTTGCCTACCATAGAGGAAAATAGAGTCAGTTAGATGTTATCATTCATGCGTCTGTGTTTACATATGAGAAAAAGAACTCAAAAGTAATGAAACAATCACCTGAATTTCTGGAAGCATTCCTGTGTTGAATGCAAAAACCAGATTTGCAGCTGCTCCTGTGATGGTAAAGAGTTTGCTTAATGATGATCCTTGTATCTCGTAATCTCTTGAAGGTGCTTTTACTCCTACAAACAAAGTAAGAACGAAGAATAAGATTTGTATGTAACTAAAATCGACCAGTATCGCTAAAGCCTGATCATCATTGAAGTTATACCATCTCTAACAGATAGCACGATTGCCACAACGATATAGATGAGGCTGAGGATGGTGGAAACTGCAAGGCAGATACCCAGAGCTGATAAATGAGGAATACCAATCGCGAAAACCGCACAAATCAGACCAGCAATTGCTATACAATGAGGTAATCTAATGGCATGATCATCCCTGAAAAGAACATAAACAGCCTGCAGATACGAAACACACCTCAAAGTAACTCTCTCCGTTCACGAAATCCAGAACTGAGAGAACATATTTACTACCTTTAAGGCGGAACCAGCTAGTATAATGAATCCACAATTAATCATGAAAAGATTGACATATTGCAATACCCATGTAAGACGATAAGCCTTTTTACCTGAGAAAACAAAAACAAAAACAAAAGGAGAGATCAATTGTTTCAGTGAATGTAACAACAGAGAAGAATAAGAAGAGAGGAGAAACAGAAATCAAACTAAGAGAGCTGGTTTGGTCTTTTAACCGTAAATGAATCCTGCGAGGTCTCTATAGCGAATGTGTCTTCTGCCACCAAATTCATGGAGCTTGGCTATGAGAGTGTTTGCATAAAGAGAGATTGCAGTAGCAAGAATAAGGCCAACCACACCTCCAATCCAACCTAAAGGAACCATTATTGTTCCTGAATATCCCAAAACATATGCACTATTTATACCCGTTGTCAGAACGAACGCTACCTGAAACCATGTATCTGTACATTCAACAAGAACATACTTAGCTTCCCCCAAAAGGTGATCTCAGATTATTAATAATACGACCGTAGAAAACAGTGTTTGTTGGGTAAGCAAAGCCTTCCAAAACGTTTTTGAGAGGCAGAGAGAGAGAGAGAACCCATCAAGAATCTTGAACTATAACATTCCAGAGCCATCAAAGACAACGTTTTTGAAAAAAGGGTCAGCATCAGAACCATCAGAGACATTTTGAATGTCAGCGTTTAAAATCATCAAAGCCAACATTTTGAACTAAGGGTTATTGTCAATTTCACAGAATTATCACATACAACATTCTGAAGCAATCAGAGTCATCAAAAGGCAACATATTTACAAAGAAACCATTTTTAGCTTCTAAACGATTCCGTTTAATATCTCAAAAATACAGAAGAAGCAAATGGGATACTTATATTTAATTTACTATTCCTGGTAAATTGTCTTTCATAGTAAAAAAGAGAGTACTATTGTGCATCAATTCCCAGATAAGAAACTGTAAGTTAATCAAAAAACAGATAAAAACAAAAATTGAATTCAGTAAAAATTAACAAACCGCTGCTGATTTGATGAGCAGACTCAGGGACTTCGATATCAACATCGTCTCCGACATTGATATTGCGATTCTTAGCTTCGGTGGCGTTCATGATCTCTACGACAAACGGCTCTTGTGTCTCTGCAGCTAAGAGGCTTTCCCTTTCTTCTCCTCCTGCTTCTTCCTCGACCACACGAAGAATCATTGAGAAAGCCAGCTTTTCTAATTTACATAAAATTTTGGTTCTCTCTGAAAGAAAAAGAAGCCAAGAATCCAGCTCAATTCGCAACTGAAAAACAATCTACAGTCAACGAAGGGAGATTATAAATCGAATCTGAAGAAAAGTTGGATCCTTTTTATTAATGCTTGTTAATTACGACATAAGCTGAAAATTGGTGGGTCTCTGAGTGTTTGAAGTCTCAGGTCGCTCTCTGTCGGAAATTTTTTTCTGTATTTGCATGAGATCCTATAAGAATGGCTAAAGTCTACAAAAATTAAATAAATGTCTTTCAATTAGTTGAGGTTCTTTTTCACCTTTTTTTGCGTCTTTCTTGAGAGTTGAGAATTACTGTTATCGTGTTTTTTTTATTCTTGCTAATTTGCATATACATAAATAAATTTAGTGAATACATTTCAACAAATATATTCGGATAATTATTATCTATATTGTATTATGATTGTACATTTGTATTTGATAAATCGGTTTCCGGTTCCTATGTCGTTGGTTTAGTTTTGGTTTAGTCATCTTGTATATAAATAACACAAATATATTATTTTACAGTTGAGAGAAATAAAACAGATTTCGCATTTCTACTAAAATGGTATCAGAGCTACGCGAATGTTCGTTTTTTCTCTCTAATAGAATCTTGAACTCAATCTAGTCGGATTGTTGCTGGATTCTTCCATTCTCCTCTGAGATTTCTTCAATCTACCTCATTGTTTTCCCGTTTGAAGCTCAATCTCTCTTATATGGGAAGGAGAAACTGCAAGTCGAAGTACCAAAGTCTTCCTCAGGAATCGCCGATTTCTGAAGCTCCACATAACAATGTCGAGGCATCCATTTCACCTCGCATTGCCGTGGAAGCTTCAAATCGCAACCTGGAGGATAGTGATCATATTATCACTCGCCGTTTTTCACCTTCAGTTTCGTTCGGCATTTTCGAGGTATCGAACAATCCCGATAATATACATTCTCCGTATCACCTCCACAGTTCGGATCATCCTGGCTTAGTACTAGCTTTCGAATTGTTAGATGGTAATAATTACGGTGTGTGGATTATTGTGATGACTACTAGTTTGGAATTTAAGAACAAGATGGGATTCTTAGATGGTTCTATTGTGAAGCCGAATGAGAATAGTCCTTTTTATAGAATCTGGTGCGGATGCAACAGCATGGTGAAGTCGTGACTTCTTAATAGTGTCTCGAAGGAGATATATACAAGTATCTTGTATATCAAACATGCTTCCGACATTTGGAAAGACCTCCATACGAGGTTTCATAAGTCCAATTTGCCTAGACTTTACAAATTACGACATCAGATTCATTCTCTTAGGCAAGGTGGCCTGGATTTGGCTTCATATCACACTCAAACTCAAGCTCTATGGGAAGAGTTATCGAGTGTTCAAATTCCTGCTAATACCATAGAAGATCTATTGGCTGAAAAGGAAACTAACAGAGTAATGGATTTTCTGATGGGGCTGAATGAAAATTATGAAAGTATCAGGAGTCGGATTTTGATGAAAAAGTATCTTCCATCTCTTTCAGAGGTGTATAACTTGCTGGAACAAGAGGATAGTCAAAGGGATGCAAATCTACGAACGATCAGATAGGCAATGTTGCTCTCCAAATCTCTCAGTCGAGTAATCAGATGGAAAGTGACAGTATTAAAAGACCTGAAACAGGGGGACAGTTGGGAGTTTATCAGAAGAAGGATAGACCTTACTGTACTCATTGTCATAGGGTTGGTCATATTAAGGATCGTTGTTACAAGAAACATGGCTATCCCACCAGTTTCAAACCGAATCAGAGGTTCAACAAAGGGCCCAACGCAGTTGCTGCGAATGTCACGATAATTGATGCATCGTGTGAAGCTTCAACAGATAAGCATACTGATGATTTGACTCCAAATCAGATACAACAGTTGGTTGCTTACATGAGTACTAAGCTTCAGCCTCCAAGTTCTCAAACCATTCCAGAATTTCACTCTGTTTCAGCCTCTCTCCCCTCTTCCTCTTCCATTAACTGCCCAATATCCAGTAAAACCTATCCCTTTATCTTCTGTTCTTTTACGGATATTGATAGGCCTTATATATGCTCCATTGATAGTAAGAATATCTCTACTATGAATGCTTGGGTTATAGACAAAGGAGCCACCAACCACATTTCTCACCAAAAATCTCTTTTCACTTCCTTTAAAAACCTACCCAACACCACTGTCACATTACCAAATGGAATTCTAGTGAGCATTGTTGGGATAGGAAATGTGTCTTTGGGTAGAGACTTAATCCTTCTTGATGTCTTATACATACCTCAATTCAAATTTAATCTTTTGAGTGTTAGCTCCCTAACCAAAAGTATCCATTGTGATGTTTGGTTTGATAATTCTTCTTGTATGATCCATGATCATACTCGGGAATTAACGATTGGAATGGGTAAACAGATTGTTAACCTTTACTTTTTGGATATAGAATCCCTACAAGGTACTTCTTTTCCAGCCCTTGTTGCATCTGTTTCTAGTCCTGAACTTTTGCATAAAAGGTTAGGTCACCCATCTATGTCTAAGATTCAAACTATGAGGTCTCTTTTGATGTTTCTCAAATATAAAATTGATTAAGATTATCATTGCAAAATCTGTCATCTCTCAAAACAAAAACATCTTTCTTTCATTTCTCACAATCATCTTAGTGAGGAACCTTTTGATCTTATCCATATATATTGATATTTGAGGTCCTCTCTCTGTTTCTACTCATGGTGGTTTTAGATACTTTCTAACCATCGTGGATGATTGTTTTAGAGCTATGTGGGTGTATTTGATTAGGCATAAATTGGATGTCCTTAGAGTATTTCCCACCTTTGTTACAATGGTAGAAAACCAGTTTGAAAGAAAGATTAAGAGGATTAGGTCTGACAATGCTCATGAATTCAATTTCACTCACTTTTATCAATCTAAAGGCATTCTGCCTTTTCATTCCTATCCTGAAACACCTCAGCAAAATTCAGTTGTCGAACGAAAGCATCAGCACATATTAAATGTTGCTAGATATTTGTTCTTCTAGTCTCAAATCCCTCTCCCTTGTTGGGGTGACTGCATTCTTACTGTAGTTTACCTCATTAACCGATTACCAACTCTTGTTCTAAAGGACAAGAGTCCTTATGAGGTTCTAACAAAGAAAGTTCCAGATTATAGTCTCATTAAGACTTTTGGATATCTTTGTTATTCTTCAACCTCACCCAAAGGCAGACACAAATTTGAACCTCGTGCTCGTGCTTGTGTCTTTCTAGGATATCCTCCTGGGTATAAAGGCTACAAGCTTCTTGATCTTGATCTTGAGGCTTCATACCTTCCTTCTTGAACTTTGGATGTCTCTTGACAAGTCCACTCTTCTTTTCTGCGATAACACAGCAGCAATCCACATTGCTCGCAACCCAGTGTTCCATGAGCGCATCAAACATATTGAAATCAATTGCCATTATGTTCGTGAGAGACTTCTAGCTGGTTTGTTTAAGCTTCTTCATGTTCGCAGTGATCTTCAGCTTGCTAATCCATTCACTAAACCACTTCATCTCTCTCCTTTTCACAAGCTCATAGGCAAGTTGAGACTTCTGAACATCTTCATCCCATCTTGAGAGGGACTGTTAATATTGTATTATGATTATACATTTGTATTTGATAAACTGGTTTCTGGTTCCTATGTTGTTGGTTTAGTTTTGGTTTAGTCATCTTGTATATAAATAACACAAATATATTATTTTACAGTTGAGAGAAATAAAACAGATTTCGCATTTCTACTTAAAAATTATTGTGTATTATAGGGTTTATGTGTCTTGTTAGTGATAACAAAACTACTAAACAGATTGTTTTATGTTTTTAACATCACATATATTATATGTAAATATGGGTTCATGGAAAGACATTAGATTTGTTTTATTGTAGTCGTATGCAAGTTGCTAACCAAAAATTGATAAACTAAAACATCCCCAATAATGTTATTACAGTGTCACAAAATGATTTCTTTACTTGTGTCACTAATTGATTTTATATTCGGATGTCTGTAAATGGTGAATCTTCATTTGTATTTCTAACTAAACTAATCCAACAAGTTTACAATATATAAATATTATATTCTGAAGCCACTGATTATGAATACAATTTGTTTTCTTTATACTTTAGCCGAGAAAATAGTTTTTGTGTTCAAACACCACATCCTAGTTGGGGTTTTCCGTACTCTTTTTTGTCTAAATTTGGCATGGAGAAAGAAACACGTTAAGTAAACTATCAAAATGTTGATAAATGATTTGTTTTGTAGTTTAATTAAATAATAAAGGTTAGGCTAATTCCGGGATTATAAACACTAATTATATAGGCAAAGAAACTTGAAAACCCACTTACGTATTACCATGTTTGTTGGCAATTTATAAAAACAAGATATAATTTTGCTTATAATATGATTAAACAATTAAGAAGAGTTATACAACGAGAGAAATGGTAGAGACAGCAAACTAATGGAGATAAAAAAAATGAACATTGGATATATTATTTTGTTATATCCATTATTATGCCTCATTTTTTTGTAAATTAATTTATATTTTTAATATATTATTTGATGATTATTTTAAAAAAATAATTTTATTCTAACGTATTATTATCAGAAATATTATATTAACGTATCATCAAAACAATGAATTTAAAATAAATATATAAATATATTTAACTTATTAAAATAATTATAATCTAATATATATATATATATATCAATTTTTTATCTAAACAAACATTTTTTCCTTCTCTTTTTCTCTCTATATATATAAATGCATTTATGTTATATGATAGTTGAAAGAAAGTCTCTTGACTTTTGATCATATATCTTGTATGATAGTTGAAAGAAATTAGGAATAAGTATATATCGTTATAATAGTTTGAACTGCCTTAATAATGGACGATAAAGAAGCATTCGTGTTGTGGACGCAATCAATTTCAAAACCACTTCATATCAAAGTCTAGATCTTTTTTATTCGTATTAGTTAAACAAACTTTGAATTGCTTTTAAAAGATAAAGAAAGTAGAAAACATCTTCTGGACCATGTTTATAATAATATAAAATCTGGTTATAAAACTTGATTTATAAGATATAAGGTATTTAACATACTAATTTTTTTCCTCAAAGACTCTAGTAATATCATAATGTAAAAGTTTTGCACAAAGTTGGATCTGACTCGTCAGAGACCGAAACATGATATGAAGAAGAGAGAAGAAGACTCATTGGTTGATTTTTCATATGTAATAGTTGGTCCAACGTAAACCAGGTGTGATATTTCTGATTTATGTTGGACCGGGCGTTTACTTTCATGTACTTAAGGTGGCGGAACTAAGCGTACCAATACTGGGCTTTTTTAAGCTTAGCCCATTAAGATACTACAACTTCAAAATATTCCATTAACTGCATGTCAAACATTATTTAAAAAATCAAATATCACATTTGTATTGTTATTCAGAAAATATCGCAATTTTATTTTAGGTAATACATTAAAATAACATATTTTTAAGTTTATAAATATAGTAACTAATTTAACTAACTTAGATTAATTTCAAGTGACGTATTTCATACATATCCATATAGTAATATTTCATAATTAATATTTCCGCTAATTTCAATTGGAAATTCGATTCAACAATTACATCGAGAAGGGAAAAAACGGGTAGGTCTTCTTGGCATGATTAGCTTTGGACAAAAAGATTTGAAACTTACTTGTAGGAAGACTTGAATTCCTATATTGTTGTTGGCTTGAGACCAAATTAAAGCGTTGTAACAAGGGTTCCGGGCGAAGCATCTGGCTGGTTGATTTAACTAAAACCATCTGATTGAAAAAGGAAGCTACCTAAGGATGAATCTAAAGGGATTGCATGATCCAAAACCAAGCAAATATTTGAGATATTGGTTTTGCCAATTATTAAGTAAATGATGGGAAAAATTCACCTTCATTTGGATCAATGCGATCCCTTTGGATTTTTCCTCTGGTTGCTATGGAGAATGTTTGGATAAAAATTCTCTCTCTCTCTCTCAAAGTTGAGAGCAGTGTGGATTTTTCATAATTTCAACATTCATCAAGGTTTTTGAACCCTTTGTTATCCTTTTCTCTTCTATTATCATTGTTTTCCGACTTTTTGAGTTTCCATTTTTATATTGACTTAAGGAGTAAACCAGACGTCTACGTTTCTAAAAAGGATATATATGTGGCTAAAACCAAAAAAGTATATAGTTGATTTAACTGTTTTTTTGGGTGTCAAAAAAAAAGTTGATTTAGCTGTTATAGATTATTTTATTTTGTTATAAGGAATGGATAGCATAAGCTGTGAAATTTTGCGGTTGAAACGTAATTTATTATATTTTCGAATAAGTTTACTATAATAGTGTTTTTCTAGCACCAAACCTCTTGTTTAGACTATCTTCATATATGATTTGATTGATTAACAAAAAACCTCAAATGGTGATATTTGATATTTTGGTAGCTGTTGCATGTTGCTTTGAATTTTGAAACCTAAATTATTCTCTGTATTGCGTTATAATACTTCCAGTCATTTGACCAGATTCAGGTCAAAGATATGGTGTTGTCAGTGATGACTTGAAAAAATTTAATATAGTCATGGATCCAATGCATCTCTATCGTCTTAAATTACATGATATATCAGTATAATTAATATATGCATCATTTGCATACATAGAGAGTTATTTTTTTGTATCACTTTGATATAAGTATTACAGTACTCGAATTGTCAGAAAATACACATTGTATCTTCCAACTATATGTGAAGATGGTTGTTTTGATATAATAAATGTTACATTATGCATGTCAATAATTAACGGGTTGATAGACATCACATAATTGTCATTTTTCTCAATTCAAAATCACATGCAAGGTGTTCTTCAATTTTTTTTTTTGACAAACTAATTAGTAACATAAGAAATGAAGATTAAGTATTATCTTAAATACTTCTAAAGTTGTCCGATCAAATTCATCAAAGTCATATTTTTAATTATCTAGTGGCATTCAATATAATGCTATCTAATGTGACTTTCAATGAATTGCATCTTGCATGTCTTTCATTGAAGTCTTCAGAATTAAGGATGTTCCAATTTCCATATA
The DNA here is from genome assembly GCA_018901945.1 of Pugionium dolabratum. Lineage (NCBI taxonomy): Eukaryota > Viridiplantae > Streptophyta > Magnoliopsida > Brassicales > Brassicaceae > Pugionium > Pugionium dolabratum. Next base: position 141,174 of record JAEVFF010000270.1, read on the forward strand.
TAAAGAAGAAAAATATATGATATTCAGGATAATGTGTTGGGCCTTTGTAAGCCCACAAAATAAAGTCTACATATTTAGCTTATAATTTAAATGTATTAAGAAACTTTAAGTATTATCTTTATTTGTTATGGATAGGAATACTTTACTTCAGTTCATTTTATATATATCGATAAAAATTAAAATGGGATATATATAGATAAAAGAACAAAAAATTATATATTATTTTGTATATGTATACAAAAGGTTCAAAAAAATTAATTAGATTGGTTTTTTCTTATGAATAAAGAGTTTCAACGTTTTGAATATGGCATCTTTACTCATTAGACATCCCCTGATTTTGTTAGATTAACCAACAAAAATATTTATCATTGATATTTTAAAATAGCATAATTTTAATTTTATCTTTCAAATATAACATTTAAAAATAAAATATCACAAATTATTATGTCAAAATAATTATTTACCTTAAATAAACTATATATATAATTAAAATATCATATTTGGGTTCATCTTTTTTAATTTAGAATTTAAATTTGTTTTATTATGATGAAATTTTTAATTATTTTATTATTAAATTTATATTATTTTTGTAAATTTAAATAATTAGTGTTATATTTGTAATAAAAAATTGAAATAAAATAGTGTTATTTTAAATAGTTGTTCAATTTTTTATTTTCAGATATTCAGTAAAAGTAACAATATTTTGACTGAGTCAAATGAGAAAGCTGGCGGGGATTCACATTTCCCAAACCAACACACATGGTTCACTCTTTTGTCTTTAGATTTTTGTGGCATTGTCTTATTTTGTTTCTTTCCCGACTCCATCTTTAAGAGACTTGAGTAGGAATGTATACCACATAAAGCTTATGATTCTGTGTCGAATAAGAAGTGTGATTGGTCTTTGCTTTATACTGATTCACTGCAACAATCAATGCTTTAAAAAAAATTAATTTGAAACAACCAAATCGATATTTAAATTAATCATATATGTTTCCAATAACCAAAACGTATTATATCACCTCAGATTTGGAAGTTGACATCTCTAGATGCTTCTTTTTCCAATCTTGTGTGAGACGAGTAAATGCATCTCAACAGGTTCTTCGTTCTTGTCTTCTCTATGGCTCCGCTCATTTAGACAAGTCGTCTGGTCGAGCTTTCATTATAATGAGTTCTCAAATCTTTATGCGTTTGGGTATTGTTTTCGGTCTTTGTTTTGATTGACTAATCTTAATCGGTCTAATCTCAACATCATTCAATTCTTTCTTCTATTTAGAATAAGAATTTTTATGTAATCGTGGTTCTTGGTTTGTTTTTCATGTGTTCTGGAATTTGGGATATTTTCCCAACTCTTTTGGGCCTATGTTTTCTCTAAAGCTTTTGAAATTATGTCCTATGTAAAACTCTTATATATTTGTCTCAAGTTTATCCAATTTTGTATGTTATATTCTATATAATAATGAAATCAAAATACACAAAAAATCAGATTTACATAGAGGGAAAAGAAAGTATACCGTATTTCAAAGTCTGCATATGGTTGCCCACACCATCACGCCTACGCAACCCTTCTCTTCTTTTTTATTTTATTTTCTTTTCTTTCCAGATCTTCTTTTCCTCTTTCTTTTTTGCTTTTACTCATGTTTCTATGTCATTATTATGCTTCTTTATTCGATCAAAAAATTACGTATCTACCCATTGGATTTGTTCCCAGTTATCAAAGTACATACTGGTTCATTAATATTGCGACGACCACGGTTCTTTCTTTTGCCTTCTTTTTTAAATTTCAAAAAAGTACACATCATACAACTACAATTAGAAATGAAACTCTGCTTAGTCATAACTGATAGATATTTGAGTCGTCTTTATATATATAAAAAATGGCAACTCTGCTTGGTAATAACTAATAAACAAACAAAATAATTCCGATGTTTTTCTTACAAACCCCACTAGATCCTCAGAAAACCAACCATAAATTTAATACAAAATAACAAAATCCCAACCCAACACATTTTGAATTTCCCTTAAAAATGGCGAGATGAACAAGTAAAAGTGGTTCGAGCCATCTTACCATAATTATTGAACCCCAAAAAAAGAATTTTCTTCAAAAATGAAAAATAATATAACCCCTTAACCTTCTTAAAGTCAATAAAGACTTTACAGAGGTAATTTTAGTAAGTAACAAACTTATAATATTACCTAATTTCATTATCATTACCATAATCTTTATTATTAGTAACCATAACATAACAATCTTAACTTATAACCTAAACCAAACCCATTTCTAACTACACTTCCCTATGATTTTCAAAAGGGCAAAAAGACAGCAATTTCAATACATCCAATCTTGTGGAAGAGGTCTTTCTTGATTCAGACAACCAACTCCACCAACTGCTGCTCTAAAATTTCCATGACGAGCAAGTAGATTTCTTCTCGCTAACATGCACTCTGCTCAAATCAAAAGAACGATTATGTTTAGCTTAAAAGCTCTGTTTTTTCCTTCACATTTGAGGGTTTGTAGAATAAATTGATTACCGTAATCGAACCGGTTACGCCTTGAACCAACATTGGCGAGCTCATCAAAGTTGGGATTGTGTTTTGGATTAACTTTTGATTGCAACATAGCTGTTGTGTTGACTATCACTAGAGATACAAGGAACTAAAATTAGAATAATGTACACACCAAAACACACAAAGAAAAGACTTTGTAACTGTTACTGTATATACCAGGTCTTTTTAGAGAATCTGAAGGGGTAGCTGTTGGGTATCGACGAGGAAGGAAAACTCCGGTGCCGGCGGATGGCCGTTTCAGGGGAGTCCTCGAGTGTTGCGGCACCCACGTAGCGTTGGATAAAGCATTATGCTTCATGTATCTCGGATTCTCAAATGTAACTTCATCGTTTACAACTCCTTTCGGAACAAGATTCTCCGAAGGCTTGATTCTTGACTGAGAACAGAGCCACAGCTTCTCAAGGAGACGCTGCTGTTGGAGATAGTGGTCAGTTTGGTACGCAGCGTTTTCACCGCGGAGAGTGGGACTAGGGTTATAATGGGATGTATGATTCTCGTAGCTTTCAAGTTTGAGTCTAGCTACTTCTCCAGCTACAGCAGAAATCACTTCCCAGGCATCATCTCTCCGGAAGGACGAGGTCGCCACTGGAGACGGTAGAAGGCTAGGGCTTCCACTTCTGGAGTTTGAAAAGCTTCCGAGTCCACTCAGTGTTGACTGTGGCGAAGTCGCTGCAACCTGACGTTTCTCCTAAAGAACAAAATCAGTAAATCAGTTAAAGGGGTTTTAATTTTCGTGACAGAGAAGAGAGTTCCGGAGTCCGTACCTCAGGTTTGGTGTTGAAGGAAGGAGGTATACAGAAACGCTGAGCCGAGGGAGCGAGTCGGCGAGTCAACCCAGCGAGGAAGTCTTCTTCGTCGTCGCTGTTCTCGTCTTCCGTCTCGGTGGAGTCACCGGGAGAGGTGAAACCAGGTGAGAAAGCTGTAGAGTTGAACTCGTAAGGAAACTCGTTCGGGAAACCGAGTGGAGTCGAGGATAACTCGGAAGAAGGTTTTTCTCCCATGATAGGAGGGGCGACAAAGTGAGAAGGAGGGAGGAGGCGAGACATATTGTGGAAGATAGTGAAGAAGCGCAGAGAGAGAGAGAGTGGAGTGGTGAATAAGTGAGGAGGAAGATGGAGAATGTTGAAGACATGGTTGCATTTATTAAGGTTTCAGAGTTTCTCTGAGACAGCTCAAAAGCACTTTAATAAACTCTATTCTGCTTTTCTTTTTGTTTTGTTTTTAAATTATAATTATCCGTAGTTAATGCGTGATGGACGAAAATCAAAACTATGTCCCTCTGTCTTTATTGCGTCTTTTGTTGCAAAACAAAATTCCTGGTATTGCATTTTTCAGTTTTGATTTTATAATTCCATATTTTAAGAATATCTCCTACAAAAACACAATTCAAACATTATTAATTTAGTTTCAGTAGATTGATTCCCACTTAATCCAAATCAATTCAAATCTATTTTACCCTAAAATAAAATCTCAGTCTTTGTAGAATCTATTTATAAAACAAAATAGTGTGCTGGCTAATCAAAAGCATAGAATTCTTCACAAATACGCCTTCGTCATGCAAAATGCTTCTCATCATTGCACTTTCATATCATCTTCCTATCTTTCTATCCCTTAATTACAATACATTTACAGCTGAATAATTAATGGCTTAATTGAACTTGATTAACGATAATCGTTATCATAGGCAGGATTCGGGTATCGTTCGGTTATTTCTGGTAAAACCATTGAAGTAGACTTTTTAGTTAATTTAAAAACCGGTCATAGAAATCTCGTGACCACTCAGGAAATTTGAATATAGCTGACGTGGCATTCCTCCAGTAATCCGTCAATCTCCTCAAATGAGTCACTCATATCATAAATGAGCCGTGATAACAGCCGTTAACGACGGATTCGAAACCGTATTATAAACTAGGTTGGATAGTATATGATAGTTTCCCGCCTAGATATTTAGGGAGAGAGAGAAATTAATAATAAGGAAGTGAAATGGTGGTGGGTCCAGCTTTTACCTGCCGAAAAGAACAGCACCGCTAAGTCAAAAGAGCGGGAACAGATCTTCTCTTCTTTTCTTTATTTTTATCTTTCTCTTTGGAATATCGAAACACGAAAAAAACATCAACAAGATATTTTATTAATTTAAAATATTTAATAATACTGGTTATATATTGAACCAAAAAAAAAGAATAATACCAGTATATTATTTAACGCCAAAAATTGTGCTCTTCTTGTCTCGGACTTTACTTTTCAAATGTCGGAAACCATATATTATACAATCAGAAACTAAGAGTACCACCCACAACTACTTTAGAATTTCGTTAATGTTTTGATAATAATCTGTTAAAGAAGCAAAAATTATGTTGAAAATAATATTTAAAAGTTGAAATCAGTGATTGAGATGGTAATAGCAACAACAAAAATGAGGTGGTATCCAATTTTTTGCCGTAATTTACGACAGATTTGGCAGATAAAACAAAACAGTTATGGGCAATGAGAGTTTGGGGAAGTGATTTACACGCAACTCAAGGTGGGTTGTGTCCGCCAGGATATGCTGTATTTCTTGCTGCCTTCATTCCACAAAACCTACCAACAAAGTATTATGAGTTTATTTATATAGTTAAAACTATTTTTACTCGTAATTTTAGATTTTTTTAATTAGATTAACTGTATTTTTTTGTTAACTACATTAACTATATTTTTCTGTTATAAATTATTTTAACTACAAAATTTTTATTAATTTTTACACGTTAAATAGCTACTAAATCAAGTTTTAATTCGAAAAAATAGTTTTAACTTATGTTTATTTTGAAATTAAAACCATATTTTTAAAATAAAATAAGATTTAATAACAATTTAACGTATAAATATTAACAAAATTTCTGTAATTAGAATAAATGATAAAGTTTATGTAATTTACAGAAGAAAAACATAGTTTATATAAGTTATGAAAGATCCAAAAAGTATAGGTGGAAATAGATTTATTCGCATAAATTCGTACAGTTGACAGAAGTAAACCCAATTATTATAAGTAGTTTTTATTTTCTAAAAATGCAATAAAAGTAAAATTTAATTTTAAACCTTAAAAGTAGATACAAAAATCATAAACCAAATAAACTAAACTATAAAACTAAAATAATAAACTCGAACTCAAATATTTAAATAATAGATCTTTAAATTTTACTTTTAGTGTTGTTGTTGTTTTGTTTTTAAATAATATTTTTGAAAATAAAATTAATTGTGGTACTTTAGAAGAAATTTTTTGCTATGGTATTTAGGATATTTATCTAAATAACAATAATAATAATAATATCATGAAGTTAATTAAAAAAGCATCACCAATGTTATTTCATTTTCCATTATAAGTTCTATTTTGGAATAGAATATTCTTTAACCCTACTCAATTACCGAAGTATTATTCCATGCAGTACCATCTATATGAACTAGTATTATCAAGATTTCTGATTTGGAAATAAATAGTTAGATTAGTATTATAAAGATTTTGAACGAGTTTGGGAGGGAGAGAAAATTAAGTAATATTATTTTATTAGGAAATTGCATAGGATGAGAATCTTACTTTAATCATAAGCTTCGTCTTCTTTTACGTGGATTTAGCTGTTCCAACGTTCACCCGCATTTGGATCTCGTGAACTTCAAGTTATCAACATCTCTTTACACCATTTTTTAACTATATAATTTTTATTGTAACTTTTATTATTTCAGTTACAGCGAATCGGTATAATGGCATTCTAAGTTCTTATATAGAAAACGGTAGAATCGCCACACCCATGAAATAGGAGCAGCTATCTAGATATATTTGAAATTGACTCGATGTCTGTTACATAACACACCGTGTCTGTAAAACAAACTGAGAATGAAGTTAAGTAAAGAGAAGAAGAGTGTTTTCTCAATGTTTCATTGATTTTTCATTAATACGTTTTACGAAGGTTACAGCTCTTTTTATAGTTTTTATTAAATAACAAAGCATTAGACAACTGTCGTTCCTAGGGATTGAAGACAGTCAAATCTGTTGTTCAGAGACAACATTTGTAGTTTATTGGCGTTTTCTCTTTTGGCTACGCGTGCTGAACATAGCAGGGAATCGTTGGTCAGAAACCACAGAGCTGCAGACTGAGGAGTTGCAGACTGAACTGCTGCAGACTGAAGAGCTTCAGACTTATGTGTTGCGGACTGAACATTTGCAGACTGAGCAGCTTCCGTAGTGTCCAGTCGAGTGGGCTTCTTGCTGCAGCTGGGCTTTGATGATTTGGGTTTGCACATTCGATTAGGCTGTGATGAATCAGATGCAGATTGAAGTCGAGTGTGCTCACCTTCTCGTGGTTGCTCTGTTTTTGTGACTGTAGAACAGAGCATCACTTTCTTGCTAACATCCCCCCTCAAACTTGAGGTGGGGGAAATCCCAACTCCAAGTTTGCTACGAAGATCAACAAAGGCTGATTTTGGCAATGATTTGGTGAATATATCCGCTTTTTGTTCTGCTGCAGAGACATGTCTTGTTTCAATAAGCTTGAGTGCAACTCTCTCCCTTATGTAGTGATAGTCAATGTCAAAATGTTTAGAACGTCCATGTAAAGAGGGATTTGTTGTAAGATACACTGCAGACAAATTGTCGCAGTGAATGATTGCTGGTCCTGTTTGAGTGATATTCAAATCTCTTAGCAGGAAGGAGATCCAAGTAATTTCAGCTGCAGTTTCTGCCATAGCCCGATACTCTGCTTCAGTAGAGGATCTTGAGACTGAGGATTGCCGTTTTGCACTCCATGAGACCAAGTTGGAACCCAAGAATGTGCAGAATCCTGTTGTAGATCGCCTCGTTTCTTTGCATCCTGCCCAGTCACTGTCACTGAAGGCAGTGACTTGTAGATTGTTGTCCTTTTTGATGTGAATTCCCATCGTTGAAGTACCCTTGAGATATCTAAGAACCCTTTTCAACAAAGAGAAATCCGAGTTAGTGGGATTGTGCATTCTTTGGCACACCAAATTGACCGAGAATTGAAGATCTGGTCTAGTGAGAGTAAGGTATTGCAACTTTCCAGCCAAACTGCGAAAGTAACTAGGCTCTGGGAATAAATTCAATCCATCTGAACTTGAGTCAAGCTTAGAAGGTAGAGGTGTAGGCATTGGGTTGCAGGAGAGCATATTTGCTTGGTGTAGAATATCTTCAGCATATTTCGATTGGCTCAAGAACAGTCCAGTCTCATTGTGTTCAATCTGTATACCCAGGAAGTAATAAAGATTGCCAAGATCTTTCATTGAGAAGCGTGTGCTTAAAGATTCCACAAGGTGATTGTAAAGATTTGGATCACTTCCTGTTAGAATAATATCATCAACGTACATTAGTAGAATTAGAGTTTTACCTTGTTGATGATAAACAAACAGGGAAGGATCAGATTTACTGCACGAAAAACCATACTCCAACAGAAATGTGCTGAAATTGTCAAACCAAGCTCTAGGAGCTTGTTTGAGTCCATAGATTGCCTTGTTAAGTTTGCACACATAAGATGGATGTTTTGTATCTTCAAAACCAGCAGGTTGCATCATATAAATGTCCTCTTGTAGTTCACCATGAAGAAAAACACTTTTCACATCAAGTTGAGTAATTTTCCAGCTTCTTGCAGTGGCTATATTGAGGACAATTCTTATTGTTGATGATCTAACAACCGGACTAAATGTTTCCAGATAATCAATTCCCTCTTCTTGATAAAACCCTTTAGCAACCAATCTTGCTTTGAATTTATCAATTGAACCATCAGATTTGAGTTTCAATCGGAATAGCCATTTACAACCAAGTATATTCATACCATCTGCTGGAGGAACCAGATGCCAAGTGTTATTTTCCTTCTGAACCTCCATTTCTTCATTCATAGCAGCTAGCCATCGAGGATCCTTTTTTGCAGCCGTCACTATTCTTGGCTCAGTAGGCACCTCAGAAGTAGTATTCAAAAGATATCTTGGGTTTGGCTTTAGAATACCAGCTTTGGCTCTTGTTCTCATGGGATGATGATTAGTGCTGACAGGCATTGGAGAATTATCAGTGTTTGACTCTGAGATGGCTGTTTGATGTTCTGAATTTTCTGCAGGTTCTTCTACTGTAGTGTCGTGATCAGCTACTTCATTTGGATCATCTGTTTGATCATTATCTGTTATTTCATCACCAACTGAGACTATTAAATCACTTCTGGATGTTGGAGCACTAGACACAGGTTGAGGCAAGGTTGTGTTCAAGAAAGGAGCATTTTCTGAAGTAATACTTCCACTGTTAACAGCCTTGTCATGATCTTGTGCAGCTGACTGCCATGCCTGAAGCAGAGAAGTGTTATAGTGAGGAACAAGATGTTTGTACTTTGAGACAAAAGGCATATGTTCTTCATCAAATATGACATGGCGAGACACATAAACTCTACCAGATGGAGGATGCAAACATCTATATCCTTTAGAGTTTGAGCTGTAACCCAAAAATACACATGGCAGAGATCTTGGCTCGAATTTATGGGTAGTGTAAGGCCTCAAATATGGGTAACATGAGCTACCAAAAACTCGAAGAGAGGTGTAGTTAGGCTTATAGCCGAACAGCTTCTCAAAAGGTGTCTGAAAACCTAGTGCTGTAGAGGGCAAGAGATTGCTTATATAGTTGGCTGTGAAGAAGCTTTCTACCCAGTACTAAAGTGGGACATGACTGTGGAACATCATTGACAAGCTTAATTCGATTAAGTGCTTGTGCTTTCGTTCAGCCACCCCATTTTGTTGGGGAGTATACGGGCATGTGATCTGATGTTTTATCCCACATTTATTCAGCTGAATCTTCAATAAATTGTTTGTGAATTCTCCACCTCCATCAGTTTGTAACAGCTTGATCTTCTTGTTAAATTGTGTTTCAACAAAACTTTGAAAAACCAAGAACACTCCATAGAAGTCAGATTTTAACTTTAATGGGTAGAACCAGCTGAATTTAGTGAAATCATCCACAAATACCACATAATACTTGAAACCTTGTACAGAGGAAATTGGAGAAGGTCCCCAAAGATCACAATGAATCTTATTTAAAGGTTCAAGAGTACTGGAAGTAGAAGCTGAAAACGACAAACGTAAATTTTTTCCTAATTGACAAGGCTCACAAACAGCAGTCTTCTTGCCTTTATTGACGGAGATAGCCTTGATGTTGTTGAGGTGCTGGAGAATCTGTGAACTAGCATGCCCAAGTCTGTAGTGCCAAGTTTGATGATCGGTGGTTTGTTGTCGAGTGGAGTAGAAGGCTTGATAGTCCTGATTTTCCAGCACATACAAACCTCTACGTCTTGGACCTTTGGTTAGTACTTTCTGAGTAGCCAAATCCAGAATATAAACATGATTAGAGTCAAAGAATACCCCACAAGGGTAGTCTTCACACAATTTTGAAACAGATAATAGAGGCTTTTGCACTGAGGGTGAAACCAGTATATCATTCAAGGGCAAAGTACCTGAAGTTACTGCAAGATTGGTAGAACCAATGTGTGTGATAGGGAGATTATTACCATCTGCAACCATGATGCTTTCCAGGCCATGATAGGGAGTAGCAGCATTTAGACCTTCTGTTGAGGAGACTACATGCGCAGTGGCACCTGAGTCAGGGAACCATTCATTCCCTGAGTTGTCTGCTGTCTGAAATGCAGTAAGTGCTTGTGGCAGGTCATTACTTTGATAATTATTATTGAAGCGATTCCAGCATCTCAAGGCAATATGTCCTGTTTTTCCACATATTTGACAGACAGGCTTTGTATTTGTTTCTTCAGTGGGTGCAGCTTGTTTTGGAAACACAGCTTGTTGGTGAAATCCTCTACCTCTGGAGGAGAAGCCACCACGACCTCTGTTGTAGTAGTTACCTCTGCCACGATAGTTTGCTCCTGAATACTGATAATTTTGACCTCCTGCTGCTCCATTTTGTGAGGCTTGAAATGCAAGATTTGGTGTGACTTGTGTTACATCATAGGTTTGCAGCCTGTTATCATAGCCTCCTATCTCAAAGATAGCATCTGAGAAGGTTGGTGCAGGCAGCCTAGTCATAGAACTTTGAATCACAGTACAAATGGCATCATATTCTCGGCCTAATCCGTTCATAAATCCACATATTTTCATGGATTCCTCTACTGGTTTCCCAATGGCACTAAGCTGATCACAAACAGAGGTGTACTCATTGACATAGGCACTGAAGGATTTACCTTGTTTAGTTAACATTTGGAGTTTTCTCTTGAGTTCAAACTCTCGACTAATGGTGCTTCTGTTGTATTTGTTGGCCAGGGACATCCATATTGCTTGTGAAGTAGCTAGGTTGAACACACTGCCCAGCACTTCTTCAGATAAAGTACCAAAGATCCAGGATTTTATTAGCTCATCGGTACAGAACCAGGACTCGTATGCCGGATTGACAACAAGTTGGACTGTATCACCTACTCTTTGTTCGACAGAATCAGGAGGAGCTGGAAATCTTCCATTAATGAAACCAAGAAGTTTTTGAGAATTTAAAAGAGACTCCATCTGGGTTTTCCAGAGTAGATAGTTGGTGTCATTTAGTTTCAAAGTGACTGAACTAGCAACATGAATGTTGCCTGGGAAAGGGTAATAGGGTAGATGTTCTTCCATGTTCGAGCTTCCTGTTAAGGATGTAGCTCTGATATCATGTAAAACAAACTGAGAATGGAGTTAAGTAAAGAGAAGAAGAGTGTTTTCTGAATGTTTCATTAATTTTTCATTGATTCGTTCTACAAAGGTTACAGCTCCTTTTATAGTTCTTATTACATAAGAAAACATTAGACAGCTGTCGTTCCTAGGGATTGAAGACAGTCAAATCTGTTGTTCAGAGACAACATTTGTAGTTTATTGGCGTTTTCTCTTTTGGCTACGCGTGCTGAACATAGCAGGGAATCGTTGGTCAGAAACCACAGAGCTGCAGACTGAGGAGTTACAGACTGAACTGCTGCAAACTGAAGAGCTTCAGACTTATATGTTGCAGACTGAACATTTGCAGGCTGAGCAGCTTCCGTAGTGTCCAGTCGAGTGGGCTTCTTGCTGCAGCTGGGCTTTGATGATTTGGGTTTGCACATTTGATTGGGCTGTGATGAATCAGATGCAAATTGAAGTCGAGTGTGATCACCTTCTCGTGGTTGCTCTGTTTTTGTGACCGTAGAACAGAGCATCACTTTCTTGCTAACAAAACTAATATAAACCATAAAGCAAGATCATTGATCAAAGCCATTTGAACAAGCCAAAAGTAATCATATGACCCTATAACCAGAAGAAGAACAAAAAACAAATATTACAGAGCAAGGTGAAATGTCACAAATTCCAGAGTTCCAGTGACAAACACCAGAACATCCATAAAAGTGTCAGAAATTCATCGAGAATCATCTTGGGGATCCCGCTGCCCTGAATCCTGAGAATCCGACTGAAGATTGATGAACTGAGAAACTAGAAGCTTTGAGATTCCACTTATTGCTGCTTGGACCTCGTCTGGTTCCCTTAACCCTCCCCAAGCTGAGGACTGCGAGCTCAATCCTGAGTACTCGCCTGCTGCTATTTGTGTCTTCTTTGATGTAGCAAGAGCCTTCTCCAAATCCAACTGTGATAATGGCCTAGGGATCTGCAAATGTGAACAACTTACAAAATCAGAGCACTCTGATATTTGATATAAGAAACATTCCTTGGAACACATTTTCCTTTTAAACTTACCGGACATGGTCTCCCCTTTCTCTCTTCCTCTAGGATTTCTCTTATAGGGAAGTAAGCCGCTTTCTTGCAAAGCTCAAAAATATCTGATCCGGTATAGCCTTTGCATAAACGAGCTACATGTTCAAAGTCGATATCCGGTTCTACCCTCTCTCCTTTCAGAGTCACTTTCAATATCTCAGCTCTCTCCCGACAATCAGGCATTCCAATCTCAAAGGCCTGAGGAAGACGCCTCAATATTGCTTCATCTAGCTCTGACGGTCTGTTAGTTGCAGCAAGAACCATAACCCTTGCATTCGCTACAAAGCAATCATTATATTCATCAAAAAACCAATCCATGCAGAACATACTCCATATTACACTAGACTGCATGTTAAACTAAGCACATACGAAAGATTCAACTTACGATCAGTAGAAAATCCATCCCATAAAGCCATAAACTCTGTTTTCATATTCGCCATTGCCTCATGATCTGTTGAACGGCGCTGACCAAGAAAGCTGTCAACCTCATCAATAAAAATGATAGCAGGTTGGAGTTTGTACGCCAAGCTAAATACAGCAGCAACTGGAAAGAAAAAAACGGAACAGACAGAATAGCTCACAAGTCACAATAATGCCAATAAAGTTGAACAATTTCGTTGACAGAACTGGAACACATAGAGCACGAAGAGAGGCCTACTCAAAGTGAGTTATTTTGCAAAAAAAAAATCTGGACTTACCAAGCTTCTGAGCATCTCCAAACCACTTGCTCATTAGATTTGAAACCCTAACATTAATGAAAACAGCTCCTGATTCTTTTGCAATAGCCTTAGCAAGCATTGTCTTTCCAGTCCCAGGAGGCCCATAGAGCAAGACACCCTTTTGAGGTCCAAGCAGTTTTCCATAAGCAAAAAGCTCAGGCCTCTTCAATGGCAAAATCACAAGCTCGTACAAAGCCTGCTTGATGGTCTCCAACCCTCCGATAGAACCAAACTCCACATCAATGTGGTCCGGATTTATCACATCACATGCTATTACATCCTGTTCACAAATTTAGAAGCAATTTGGATCTCACAATACCCAAATTTTATTGTTTACAATGTTGAAGAGAGACAATAAATTAACTATCAACGAGCCATTTCTGATAATTACGAACCATTGGGAATTCAAGTTACTAAATTCATACAAGATTACAACAGCAACTAAAAAAAATTACCTCGTATGGATTGGTATGAATAAGAGGACGACCCAATCGCTTGGAGATTTCCTTCTTATGCTCGAGAGCTTTTTTAGACGCTTCACGATTAGGATCGAGATGTCGGAGTCCCGCAAATAGAACCAAGCAACTTAGAGCAGCGCTGGCCGCGTAAAGTATAAGTTCTTGTAAGATTTTTGTCTCAGACGAACCACCCATTTCTCTTCCACAAATACAACCTTTCAATTCCAGAAGAATTTATAAAAAGCAAATAGCTCAAAAATTAGGGTTCCCAGATGAAACCTACAATATGATGCAGAAGACGGAAATGTTTGTTGTTCTTGTGGACGACGACAGAGTTTGTCTTGTGGGTTCTTTGAATGCTTGAGGATCGAGGAAAGGAGAACTGAAATTACCAGAATAGCCTCAGGTGCACCGTCGTATGTCCTAAACCCTTTCGCACGTGTGGTTGTGATGTCAATCCAGATCGGTGAAGAAGGCCTTTAATGGGCCTTAGTATTATAATCTTCTAAAACCCATTTAACCACACCTCAGAATCAATGATTTCTAAAGCAGAATATATGAGAAACGATCTTTCGGGAGAATATGAGAAACGCGAGAGGACAAAAAAACAAAAAACAAAAAGATAGGAAACGACTCGAGAAACTTCGTATCAAATCTCCAACCTTCAAGATCTCTCCTTCTATGTCACTTTGCGTCTTCTCTTCCTCTCCTCACCTATATATATATGTACCCACACATTCTCCAAAACCCACAAACTCAGTAACATCGAAATTTTTGGCTCATTTTATTATCTTCATACTTGAACAAATGGCTTCAACACTCTCACTTTTATCCACTCCACGTACGCCTTTAGCTCCTTCTCCCTTTGTTTCATCCAAAACCACTTCGCCGTTCTCCGTCGCGTTTCCTCGGAGGATTCCCTGCCGTATCAGAGCTCAAGACCAGAGAGAAAACTCTACTGATGTTGTTCACCAAGAACAAAAAGGGAATCAAGGATCTAGCGTTCAGAAAAGACCTCAACGGTTGGCCATGGATGTTTCTCCTTTCGGTACGTTTAATAAAACCGATTTTAGTTTCTATATAAGTCTGTTTTTTTCTCTTCTGTTTTGCACTTGAACAATGCTCTGTTTTCTCATCCTGACGACAGGACTGTTGGATCCTCTCTCACCTATGAGGACAATGCGACAGATGCTGGACACCATGGACAGGATATTCGAGGACACCATGATTGCTCCAGTAAAGAACAGAGGAGGAAATGGAGTTTCAGAAATCCGTGCGCCATGGGACATCAAAGAGGAAGAACACGAGATCAGGATGCGTTTCGATATGCCTGGTCTCTCAAAAGAAGACGTCAAAGTCTCTGTTGAGGATAATGTTCTTGTAATCAAAGGAGAACAGAAGAAGGAAGATGATAATGATTCTTGGTCTGGAAGTAGCTATAGCTCTTATGGCACACGACTTCAGCTCCCAGACAACTGTCAGAAAGACAAGATCAAAGCTGAGCTCAAGAACGGAGTCTTGTTTATCTCTATTCCTAAAACAAAAGTCGAACGTAAAGTCGTCGATATCCAGATTCAGTAGGGACCAATATGTCCTCGTTTCTGCTGCTGTTTTCTCAATGTCATGAAGTAAGATATCGTGAAAAGATGATAACATGTAACGTAATTTTGTATAGTAGTAAAATAAATGTTAAATAACTTTAACTGAAAGCTATCAGACAACACTGAATCCATGGAAGCCAGAATATTTTTGGCCAAAGCCTCGAACTCCTTCATTGTCCGTTTTCCACAGCGGGGGTTGTGGACCAACGTGAAACAGTCCATGTTAAGTTCTTTTTACAGGAGGCTAGAGTCTGGCACCACGGAAACTATAGATTCCGTTACTATCACTTTGCCGTTGTCGGTGAACGCTTCATAGTAGTTCCTCATTGGTCGCTCAAATTGTGACATATCTTTTGTAATGTGAGGGACTTCAATGCGTGCCAGCATTGTAATAAGAAGTTCGTCAGCAACTTCTTCAATTACATGATGAGAGCTAGGGATCATAAAGGATGCTTTTAATGCGTGGGTACTTGGAGACAATCGTAAGGAGATGCAATCTAATGCCACCACCAACTCAACTAATGAAGACAATCCTTCATACCTTTTTTGCGCCAGCAAAATCGATGTTCTTGGATATGGATCTCAAGCATGTCAAGCTCTAGAGCCGATGTCAGGAACAACGGAAGCACGGAATGATCTGTGTTTCAGCAAAGATCCCATTATGACTCAAGGTAAGCTTCACGCTAAATGAAAGGTTGAGAGTTATTAAGGGTTTTTCTAATTTTTAGATTGATTATTAAATACTAATGATCCGTTTCTTATACATTTTTTTTGCCAGAATTTCTCAATAATCGGATCGTAGGATGATACCTAACGGCGTTCTAGAATATACGGAAGTCATACGTATCACAAAAAATTTGGCGTCGTTGCAATAAACGCAGAGAAATCATACATACCACGAAAAATTGGAAGTCTATATTTGGGCTGATTTTTGTTTGGACTGTGCCCAATATTGTGAATGCGAAACCCGATCCAACAATGAATAGGTTTTGTATGATTGATGGCTCAATTTTTGTTAGGCTTTTGGGACAATATTTGGGCTTAACATCAGCCCATGTAGTCTTACCTATTGCAATTTGCTTCCTCTTTCTCTTGCGACTTTATTCAAAATATAAAATTCGAAACTGAAATCAATTCACCATCCATCGCCGCTTCTCGAGTGCAGTGGATGCGCAACGGTCACTTGGCTATTTCGAAGAACTATCTCCATAAAAGATCGAAAATTTCCAGTCCAGCGAAGGAAATAATGGTGATTAAGCGAACAGAAACTGTGGACATAGCACCAGATCTATGGGAGACAAAAAAGAAGAAGACCAAGGGCAAGAAAAGAAAGAGATTTACTAAGGAAGAAGAAGAAGAAGATGATGAGGGGACACCTCTCAGAGGTATATTATGTATTAAAAAAAGACAGGATATGAGGATTTTTGAGGAAAAAGAGGATTGCTTTATCCTCGATTTTGATCCCGACGACTCAGCACGGAAGATCTCCTTCCCAGATAACCCTGAAGATGACAACGAGGTGGATATCATCCATGAGAAAGGCCAGGTTTGCTCATAAGGGTTCTTTCGTTTTCCTGTAATTTTTGGGGCTTTTCGTATCCCTTTCGCACGATTTCCAATTTAGGATTTATGTCTCTGATGATTTTTGAAATGTGATGGAGTCTTGTTCTTCAGGTGGCTTGTAGAGATTTTCCACATCCAAGGCATCACTGTTCGAAAAATCCCTTTGAGTCAACTCATCACGCAACACACTGTAATCAGGTAAATGTAGATCTGTAAATTTTCTTCTGTTAAAAACTTCCGTCTACCGTTTTTATAGTTGTTGTTTTGGTTGGTAAAAGAATTGAGATGTGGATCGATTTAATACAATGGTTAATGCAACACAAATGTCTAATATTCGTTTTGATGGTTTCATGTAGTGTTATTGTTATGTGTGCGATTTGATTGCGCCTTGTGCGAAATGGAAGTCGCATTGTGATGCATCAGATAATAACAGTAGTTGGAAGTCTTTACGAGACTTCTACCGGAATTTGCGTGCTCACCATGGAACAACCAAGAAGTAAAGACTTATCATGGAGATCAAGATTGATAAACATGACTAATGTATGTAATAATGGCCATCTTCAGCTGAATGTTTTGTTTACTGAAGAACCCTTATATATTTCGTAAAACTACATATCGAGTTTCGTAACATCACAGGAAGCATCTTCTTATGTTCCTTGTTCCATTGTTTCTTCACCTGAAAACAACTAGTCTGAATTATACATACACCTTCGATTTCGTTCGTGCTTTACTCTTGCATTCGCATCCGGCCGCCGTGTACTCAACCAATAGCTCGGTGATGATTGCTACAGAGAACGTTACCAGAGATATTGATATAGGCGAAAAAACAGTTGAACATTCAGAATGGGAAGATAAGTATTAAATTTAATTAGTCAAATGCGGACTTATACTGTGTGATACATATGTCGACATCCTTTTCTCTCACCTTTTTACGATTATTTATATTCATAAAAGTAAATAAGCGCCAATAACGAACAGCCTCAGAAATTGAGAAACGCAGAAAAGATGAAGGGTTCATCGAAATCATTATATCTATTTCGATACAGATTTACAAAGCTCTAAGTGATTCAAAATCCAGAGGAAGAGTGACACACCGGTTCGATTAGACTAATAAATGAGAAAAAAATCGAATCAAAATCTTTTTTAAAAAGTCGTCAACAGATCAGAAATCGACGAGATGAGAAGAGAAATCTGGGATCGGCGACGTAGAAGGAATAGGCAAGGAGAAACTGCCGATCCGTAAAACGTTACTTTCGCCTTGCCGCCTCGGAAGAATCCCAGCTGTGAGTTTTGCGAGAGCCGCCGTGTACTCCACCAATATCTCAGCGATGATTACGACGGAGATCATGATCAATAAAAACTGGATGATTTGCAGGAGAATCAAGTGAGGGAAGAAGGATCGAGAAGTCTCTGATCTTTTAGAAATTTAGTGAATTTTGAGAAAGAAAGACCTCTTTATATCTCTTTATATATGAGACAGAGGAGGCGTTTCTCCTCTGCTAGTTACTCGTACTCCTCATATGTCAGCAAATACGTCATTTACTCGCTGTCAACAAAACTATACTTGTTGTCTTCCAGAAGTACATTACAAATAATCAAAGCTCCAAGTCATCAACACTTCATACCATCAGTTTTCCAAATACTTTAATATTTTACATACATTCATAACCGATGTGAAACTACCAAGTAATGGTGACCATACGGTGCTAACCATAATGGACTGAATACAGTATTCAGGTAAACTTAGACTAAATTTAAATGAAGAAAAAGAGTGTGCTGATAGAAACGTATTGCAATGTCGTCTCTCGTCACCATACATCACTTTATCACACTCTTACGTTATAACCACCGACCCGACTCTATTTAGTAAATTGAGATATCCCAATTTAATATCTACACTATTTTCTCAACTTTGAAAAAACTACACATTTTTCCCAATTGAAACCTCAATAGTAATGGACAAGTATAATTAATATAAAAGACAAGAACTCGATCTTGATTTAGTTTTATGATCTTTTCTTTGTTTAAAATGTTATACAAGTTTTATGAAAAATTTAAATGCAGTTAGTATTTTGTGATTATTTGTATGCTTTGTTGAATTAATTTATATTAAAATATAAAATAATGATTTTTTTAATCTACGCGCTTTCAACTACAAAATCTTATAAAATGAAACAGAATGAGTATTGATTATACATATGTCTAATACATTTTCGAATACATATTTCCATTCCATATACATATATACTCTTACAAAAATGTAGTATACAATATATATAGAGTCAACTAGCAGTTATTGTTCGTTGTATTCCACTAAGACTTTATATAAATTAATTAATAATCGACAGAAGATGTAATCAACCAATTACACTGATAAACAAGATGTCAAATGCATAAATCTAAATTTCGTTATTAAAAATTGGAATCCAACAAAAAAACATTGAGCTGTCCCAAAAAACACATTTTGAGCTGAATTGTCAACCACCGTGAGCGTCATCCATGGGACGTGGTGTACGCGTGCGGAGTTTTTCGTTTTAATTTTTGATTTTGCTTTTTATTATATACTAATTAACAGTGGGAGAGGAAGGAAATGAAGGGAGCCTGTGAGGCGCCGTTTTTTTCAACCTCTTCATCCATTTCGCTTCTCTCTATCTCTTTTGGTTTTACCGTCAAATTTCACCACAGGCGACCTGATTCTCCCGGAGCCTTATCTATACGATATCTCTTATAGCGATTTTCGATTCTGGAAACTGTAAGGAGGTACAGCGAACATTGAAAGTCAAGCGGGAGGAAACTTTTCTGTTTATTAAAGGAGATTATGGAGCTCTAGTGCCCTTTTCCTTTTGTTTTTATGAGGTTTGTATTGCACTTATTCTCCTCTTTGCTTTCCCTTTTCGGCTTCGCTTCATCCATTGAATTTCGGCGAAAAATCTGTTTCTGATTTTTTTCTGAATTGTTCCGATTTATTTGCTGCCCCTTCATTCGTTTATGTCATTCTGATTGCGATTTGAGTGTTGCCGTGTTGGGTAGTAATTCAATGGCATCTTATAAAAAATTAAGTTTATTTGCTTCATGTTCAAGTGTCCTAACTGTCTCTTGTCTATAAGCTGTTTCGGGCTAGAGGATAGACGTGCTTTAATGTCTAATCAAATCCCATGGCGGCAACATTTGGTTTACTCTTCAGGGAGCTAATCTTTATTGCATCTGAGTGCTGCTACCAGTATGTTTTTAGAGAAATTGATCTTGATTCAGTTCAGAAGTATAATATTTCTTCTTAGATGCTTATTGATAATGCATTCCCACTGACCGGAACCGATACCACATGACTCCAACCCTGTTTTTTCTCTTTTCAATGTTTCTACGATTTCAGATTTTTTCTCTGGTTGATTGTGTTTGAGGTAATGCTAAACACGTGATTCTCTTGGATCAATATCTTGTAAATCTACTATAGTCTCTGGAAGCTTCTGTGGGTATCAATCATTTGGTGATTTTAGAACTGTGTGTATACCGGTGGTTTTTGTTGATTGGACATCAGGATTTTTGCTTTTTTTTGTTGATGAACTATGCCCATTTCATTCTGGTCATTGATGATTATATATTCTTACTTCTGTTCAATGCAGGTTATGTTTGGATGATAGAGACGTTTTGACTTTCTCTGACAATGAGTACACGAAGAAATGGCATTTCTAAGCATCAGCGAGCTGAGAAAATTTGTACTGAAGGGCCAAACTGGATCCTAATTGCAGGGGGGGCTTTGTTGAGCACATTATCCATTCGCTTTGGGTACAAGCTAAAGCAGTCGCTTGATTGGAAACCTTCGAATGGCCCTGCTGTATCAACAGGTGTTTTATCGTTGTGTTGCTTTACATGTTTTATAATATGGTTACAGTTTTTTTCACTTAATGAAAGTTTTGTTGTGCAGCCAATGGAGCATCTGAGAGGAAAAAGTCTATAGAATGTTGCTTGCACTCTAATACATCTTCTTGTGCACATAACAATGAGTATTGTTGCTTCCGCTCCATTCCAGGTGGGACTTTGTAACTTTCGTTTAAAAATATTTCAGATGAATTTTCTCATGCATATATGTTCGAACCAAACAACCAGTATATGCTAGTGTCTTGGCCTCGCATCATCTCTGGGATTTGGTATCTCGTTAGAAGAGTGTGTAGATGGTACTACAGAGTTCTAGCCTCTATGTTGTTGCCTAATGATGTCGTTGAAGGCTAGTTAGAGAACATATATTGAATGTGCATCAATGAGGTTGGCAACCAGGGATGCCAATGATGGTTGTGTCTTGTGTCTGAATGCTTAAAATAGTTACAAAAATTTAGGCTTCCAATACCTGGTTGATGCGTAGTTACAAGGTTTGTAGAATGATATACGGATCTGAGTTCTGCTTTTAATTTGAAATATCTCTAAACCCTGTTCGTCTATCTATGTAGTTTAGAGTAGTCAGTCTTGTGAGTCTTATCAGACTTTGCCTTTTTTCTTTTATGTAGGTGCTGAGAATATGGAGGGCAGAGGGGTGACAAACGAGCAAATGGTATCTGCATCTGACCCTTCATTGCCTCTTGTGACAGTTCCTCAATCATTTGACAAAGAAAACGGAGTCATATGGGCATCTTCTCCTGATCGCCTGGAACTGCCTCCAAAACCATACAATCACCATTCTACCTGCTCAGATTCTCCTTGCGTATCTGAAACTAGCTCAGACATTTTCAACAAGCGAGAAGTAATACAGAAACTGAGGCAACAGCTAAAGAGACGCGACGACATGATACTTGAAATGCAGGAACAGATTCTAGAGCTGCAAAGCTCCCTTAATGCGCAGTTGGCACACTCTAACCAACTCCAGGCACAGCTAGACATAATGAACAGAGAATTGTTTGAGTCAGAAAGAGAAGTTCAGAGACTGAGAAAGGCGATTGCTGATCACAGTGTGGGATGTGCAGGTAGCAATGGCAAGACATCTCCTGTTGCACCTTGGAGTGGCCACATGAACGGGTTTATGGACAGCGAAAGGAACTACGAGTCACAGGAAAAGGGATTAAGGGATGGAGAAAGAATAGAGATGTTAAGAAAGGAAGTGGGTGACCTTAGAGAGGTGATAGATGGGAAAGAGTATCTACTTAGGAGCTATAAGGAGCAGAAGATGGAGCTTTCGCAGAAGGTCAAAGAATTGCAGCAGAGATTGGATTCGCAGCTCCCAAACATATTGTAGGGTAAGACCATAAGAGTTAGGACATTGTGCATTCTTGCTTTTTTTTTAATATTATTTCTTACATCCTCGGTGTCTCACTCTGGAGATGGAGATTTTCAGGTTCTGTTCCGTTTTTAAAAGCGTCTTATGTGGCTGAAGCTTTTGGAATATCTTGATTTTGTTTGTCTCTCTTCTCTCTTTTTGATGTTTGGTGTAAAGGAAAGTAGTTATCAAATAGTCTGTCGCGGGAATAATTTCCTGTTTCTTTTCCTTGTTTGTTCTCTCTATAAATGGTAACTAACCAGACATGCAAAATGAGTGGTACCAAACGATAGAATAAAAATTGGAATTTTGAAGATCGAGAAGAATTTGCTTTTGGAAGGATTAAGATTAAATTGTCAATGTCAAATGGTAAACAACATATGGCACCAGGTTTGATAAACAACAGTAGTAGTTTTCTTTTTACAATATAGAATAAAAAGAGTAGAAGCCATTTTATTCACGTCTCTCAGGTTGCAGAACATTTAACGTTGGATTGGAAGAAATAGTAGAAGCAGTATACAGTATAGTAGAAGTAATATACAGTAAAGTAGAAGCAAGAGCCTTTTGCCACTTTTCTTTAGATGAAAGCCCAATTTCAGCGACAAGATACATGATCCACTTTATTCCGTTTGTTTCGGTGACCGATGGAATCAACGGGTCATACATTGGAGTAAAAGGAGAAGCCATATACATTCCTCCGTCTCCATGCGTGCCAGTTGACACGTTTCAGATGTCTTGAGAGGTGTCTATGACTTGAAAGGAATTGGAGATTTGGCTGCTAGGATTGCAGCTACTGTGGTGGGTCAACAAGGAACCAGGCTCCGGGTTCAGAATGCGGTTGAGCTCGCTAGGTCACATGACTACCGTCTCAACAATTCTAATGTTCGAACCGATGTTGGGTCTTGATCAAGTCTCTCTCGCTTGTGATTTTTTAAGCTTTTTAACTCATTCTTTGATTTCTTGTCTTAGTGCTAACATTTTAGTATATAGCCTCGTCGCACTAAAAATTATATGTTGCCACAAAGCTTGAGACCTTTTTCTGATTTTCTGATTTGATGAGTCTGATAATATTTTCTTGCAGAATTGTGAAATGCTCCCATCACAAGATCTTTTAGACTTAAAACAGTGACAATCATTACCAATATACTCATAATAGCAAACCCTCTCTGTCATGATCTAGAAGCTAACATCATGATTCCGATCGACCGGCTTACTTACACAAACCGATAACCTAACCGGAAATTTGCGTAATTTCAATATGATTCCTACAGTGAATTTGATTAACATTATGCACAAAGGTCGCCGGGATCTCGAAACAAGAAGAGGCTAAAAGCAGCATCACCACCATCATAACGGCAACAGAGAACAAATTAGTGTGCTTTTAGTAGATATTTCATCGAAATTAGATTAATTAACTAACACAAAACCTCTGAAACAAATAAATCGAGCTTTCCATGAAAAGTATGGAGTCTATCGAAACCCAGTAGAGCAGAGGGTAAGAAGAAACACTGTTATGAAAAATTTTGGAAAAAAAAAATTTGGACCATTTCTCGATTTGTGCGTGTCATCCTTGCGCAGGGGCCATGCTAATCTTCTCTGTATCGTTCCAATTTTATCGGATGTCCCCGAAGGGACAAACATATCTTCGACTCTTTCGAGATATAAACACGACTGCTTTAAACTATATAATCGATATGGGACTCATCTTATTGTTTCACCTGAAATGGGCCTCTCGTTTTAACTGTTTAGGGCCCATATATTATATCACCATATTTTCCTACACTATCTTATAGAGTTTTCATGGGCCCAATTTATTACGTTTAAAAGAAAATCAAAATCTTAGCTTCGGCCTAAATCTTGTGCTACTAGTTTTTTTACCACCAATTTTGTGCTTATTTAATTTTGAAGATTCCTTGTCTCTTCACATCTAAAATCCTAGAAAATAAATTCTAGACAAGTTGTGGTTTCTTGGATGTCCAACTATTTTTTGTTTTGCACATCTTGAAGCATTTTGGATCTCTTAAAAAGCTAGCTTCCTTCTATGACAATTTAGTTATATAAGTTTGATTGTTTTTTTTTCCTTTTTTCCTTTTTCTTGGATGTCCAACTATTTTTTTCGTTTTTTCTCCTTTTGGGAGGTTGTTCAATCCTAAATGAAAGCAATGATCTTGAAATAGAAGCAACTTTCAGTGAGCTGCTCTTCGAGTTTAGGGCTAACATGAAAGTGGAGATCATAGGATGTCAATTCACAGTTCTTGGAGAATCTAAGTGTAATCAAGAGTCTCCACTCTCCAACCTGCAAGATAAAAGATGAAACATGAAATTGACGAATAAAGAAGAATCTCAACAGAGAGATTTCATATGGGTGTCTTAGATACTGCAAATTTATGACTTGTGAGTTTGAGGGAGCCATTGTACAGTATAAAGGTGAGATTTGTCTATTTACACTAAATCCCATTTCATGATCGATGTAAATTTAACTTAAACTCGAACTTAACCAACAACAACTGATAGGCATTTTAAACGTGAAAAAGAAATCTCAGCAAAGTAAACGAACTATAACGAAATGTGACGTCGAAAATGTAGTTGTGTTTGTTGAATTCTATGAGTGTCATTGTAACACCCGTCTCCAAAATACATGACACGTGTCATCGCCTTGTACTTAACTTATAATTTATTTGAAATCTCATATAAAATATAAGTGATAATTCTTTTTATTAAAAGAATTCTCGTCAAACCCAAGTATAAAATTATTATTAAAAAAACATAAGGAAATAACCTTTAAAAAAAATCTAACGATACTCAAGATTCAAAATAAAAATATATAAATAATGTTTAAAAATTCTCAAAACGTAGCACCACCCCGAGTCACTGCATCACTATTGCTCGAACTCATCTGCATCCAAAAGGAGGCATGAGTAACATAATTACTCAGTGAAACAATCACGCCTACCCACATATTTTTATTATACAAGTATATATATAATTTTGATAATTACTTTATTTAGGAATGAAACTAGCACGATTGATTCCACAAAAGTCAACACAAATACTACAAAGATATATGTATTTAAACCGTGTTTGTCTAAGTCACAACCACTCCTCCTCATCCCTAACCACGTCGGTTTAAGGATTTGGAACCCCCAAAGCCACGTCGGCTTAACACCACGGCCACGTCGGCCTATTCGCTCACGTCGAGCTCCCGTCGAGCTCCCGTCACGTCGACGGTTGTTTCCGGCCTGCCAGCCGTTAATGAACTACGACTCAACACCGCTGTTGTCGTAGCCCAACACCCATCAACGCAGTTGAACCAACTAACGTTGCTCCAATAAACCATACCCGCGTTACGTGAATATCACATTCACCAGAACTTATTCCCACATTATCAATTCAGCCATTATAGTTACTTATACTCAATGTTTAATATTTACCTAATAATTATATTAATTTATCTCAGTTAATTAATTGATTATGGTTCATTTTATTATACCATAATCCACCAGAATTAATTTAATATCCTTAACCAGTAAACCAACGCATAACAATTCATTTCTCTTAATAATTAGGTCAACATGATAATTTCCCTTAAAATAATAAATTAACATAATATTTCTACTATTTTCTCCCACCACACCACACAAATAGATCACCACATTCCTATTCATCTTTTTAATATTTATTTATTTATTATTTAATAAATCCCTAATAGGTTTAACTCCTTTTTCCTGATAAAAACATCCTTAATTCTTACAACAATTAATTAAAACCCTAACACCACACATGATTTCAACCTCTAATTTCCTCCCTAAATGAAGCACTCATCAAAATACATATACATAATTGTATAATGAAAATCATAGGTCATGTCTCACCTCACTGCGAAACCTGGGTTAATGGAATGTTGGAATCGTCGGTTGTGCATAGATTTCTCTTCCTCCAACGATGGTACACACGAACACCGTGGCTCTCCAACGCTGAACTTTCTTCCCTTCAGATCTGTCGAAATCTCTCTCTTTCTTCTTGCTTTTGTTTCTGATGCGCGGCTGCCTCTAATCCCCTTTGACGACGTCTTATATAGTCATTAGGGTTAATTAGGGTTTCAAAACAATTGTCCGTTATACCCTCACTTCAATTTATGTGGACTTCATGGTTTAAATTTAGGCCCAGGATGTTACAATTCTCCCCCACCACAGAAGAATTCGTCCCCGAATTCGATGGTTCCACCTCCCTCTCGTCGTGGTCCTTAAAAAGATCATGGTAATTAATTCTCATATGATGTTTAGACTCCCACATCTTTTCTTCAATTATGTCTCTTTTCCAACGAACACGTACTGATTTAACATTCCCTCCTTGCATATCAAATTTTCGTTGTCCAGCGATTTTTATCGGTTTACTAAGAATTGTCAAATTTCTTCCAATTCCTCTTGGGGTTGCTGCATAATGAGTTGGGGTTCTTTGACAACTTTTCGGGGGACTGATACATGAAACACATCATGAAACGCTGCTAACTCCTTTGCTAATCTCAATCTATATGCAATTGTACCAATCCTTTCAATAATTGGATAAAGCCCCATAAAACGTGGTTTGAGTTTTCCCAACTTCTTATTCTTATCTACTCCTCTGAATACCCTCATTTTCAAATACACCTCGTCTCCCACTCTAAATTCCAATTCCCTTCTCCTTTTATCAGCGTAACTCTTCTGACGATCGTGAGCCTCCTTTAGTCTAGCACGAAGAGTTTCCACTTGATCAACTGTCTCTTGAACAACCTCGGGTTCTAAATCTCTACGCTCTCCCACTTCTCTCCAGCAAAGTGGTGTCCGACAAGGTCGCCCATACAAGCCTCATATGGTGACATCTTTATGCTCCTATGATAGCTATTGTTGTACGCAAACTCTGCTAACGGTAAATATTTCTCCCAACGACCTCCCCAATGCAGCATACACGCTCGCAACATATCCCCAAGGGTTTGAATTATTCTTTCCGACTGTCCATCTGTCTTTGGGTGATACGCGGTACTCAGATGCCCTTTCGTCCCAAGTGCCTTTTGGAATGCCTGCCAAAATATTGAGGTAAATTTCGGATCTTGGTTCGAAACAATGCTCACTGGAACCCCATTCAACCTAACAATCATCTCCACATATACTCTTGCTAAGTGGTCCACATTGTCTGTCTTCTTAATCGCCAAAAATGAGCTGACTTCGTAAGTCGATCAACAATTACCCAAACCGTATCCAGTTCACTAATTGTCATTGGGAGCACTTCACGAAATCCATAGTGATCATATCCTATTTCCATTTAGGCAACGGTAGACTTTGCAATAACCCAACAGGTACTCTACGTTCTGCCTTTACTAGTTGGCACTTCGCTACCCATTCTGCGCTATCCCGTTTTATACCGTTCCAATGATAATAACGTTTTAAATCTCGATATAGCTTTGTCGACCCCGGATGGATTGCAAAATATGAGTGGTGTGCCTGCGATAAGATCTCATCCTTTAATTCCTTAACATTGGGAACACATACCCCATTCATGTACAAGTAGGTTCCGTTGTCTGCGGTATGGTATCCTTTCACATTATTATCCACAGCTTTTCTGAGTGCATCGTCTACCGTTTGAGCCTCACATATTTTCCAAAGTAAGTATGCCCGGTTTATGGCTTCCAGTCCTATGGCATCTTTGGTAATCGTAGTAGCACACAAACTTAATTTTTCCCAAGGAAGCCACTAACTCCTCTGCTTCTCGTTCTTTTGATATGTCATTTCTCCTTTTACTTACTGCATCTGCTACCATGTTAGCCGTTCTCGGGTGGTATGCGATTGCTAAGTCATAATCTGCTAGTAGCTCCATCCATCTCCTCTATCTCAGATTAAGATCTAGTTACGTAAATATATATTTTAAACTCTTGTGATAAGTAAAAACTTGAACTTTTTCCCCATATAAATACGCACGCCAAATTTTTAAAGCAAAAACAACTGCTGCCAATTATAAATCATAGATGGGATAATTTATCTCATATTTCCTCAACTGTCTAGATGTATAGGCAATTACTCGTTCTTGCTGCATCAGCACACAATCCAATCATGACCCTGATGCGTCAGTATATACCAAATATGGTACCCCAGTCCTTGATAAAAAAATATTGGAGTCTTAGTCGAATACACTTTCAACCTTCGAAAGCTCTCCTCACACTTTTTGGTCCAATTAAATTTCACATCCTTTCTCGTAAGTTGAGTCATAGGCTTGACTATACTCGCAAATCCTTCAACAAATTTTTGATAGTAACCTGCTATGCCCAGAAAACTACGGACCTCTGTTGCTTTTCTGGGTGCCGGCCATCCCATAATCGCTGCAATTTTTTTTTCCGGATCCACTGATAATCCAGCTTCAGACACAACGTGACCTAGAAAGCCAATCTTCCTCTGCCAAAAATTACATTTGCTCAACTTAGCATATAACTTGTATTCTCGTAACTTTTCTAGTACTACCCTTAAGTGATCCGTATGAACAATGCATCTGGATGTGTCCACTCTAACCACACTTAAAACAAGTGAGCACCCCTCTAATCTCTACAAGCCGATATTCTCATTATCCATGGTATATTTCTACAACTCAACTAATTTTCTTATCCTTGCTTGGGTCACTTTTTCCTGTTTGGTTTCCGCCTAAATGCCTTGTTCCACTAAGAACGTTGTTCCCACTATATTGACCATGTTATTGTACTTTTGCACTATGCAACGATTTTTTTTTTTCACCTCTAGCGTCAAACATCTTTGAAACTTGAGTATCATGTCATATTCGTTTGTTCCTCTCCCTCTAAAGCTTATAAATAGACAAAAATTCTAGATCATACTCCCGTACTAACTTAGACCCCTGTCAAAGATCGACAAACAACATAACCATTTGGTCTACTGCCTCTTGTGGAAAATACACCCGTGCAAATTCCTCCTTAAAGTCGTGCCAACTAAGCATGTGATTTGCATGAGTACTAATGACAACGCTATCCACCAACTTGTGTTTCTTCCCTTAAATATTAAATCGCCAATTACTTCCAAAACTCAATCGAACACATGATGGTCTCGTAGTTCTTATCTAACATTTCACCCAGTTGTGTGTTGTAATCGGATCCATCCCTCCACTAAATTATTCAAATTCCTTCACATCTTCAAAGTATTCCAATATGTGGGCCTTGATCCCGTACTTGCATCTTTGCCACTAGAGTGGGTGGTGGTGAGTATTGAGGTGCCCCAAACTCTTGAACAAGAGGCTCGAGTGCAGCGAACTCAAGAGCTGCATGCTTGGGCACTACAACTCTTGGTATTCGATTTGCTACAGGAACTTGCTGCAACTAAAACGCTAACGCCTCACGCATTTCTCACATCACAGCTGCATTTAGCACTGCATAATCCACCACTAGAGCAACAACGGCTGGTTGTTGAGTTGGAGCAACACCTTCCTGCTCAAGTGGCCAACCATTATAGTCTCGCTGACGATCTCCAATACGCAAATAAGTCCTACGAATAACACTCCTCGGCGGCATATTTTCCACATAAACACTCGATTCACACATTATACTACAATAGTATTATAAATCAACGAAATTTAAATGACTTCACGCAAGTTACTCTGAGTGGTGCTCCCCCATTGAAAATACTTTTTTTTTAACTACTAAAACTTTAAAACAGAGCTCTCCGGATCAGAACCGGAGTAGCAACCTCGCTCTGATACCAAAATTGTAACACCCGTCTCCAAAATACATGACACATGTCATCGCCTTGTACTTAACTTATAATTTATTTGAAATCTCATATAAAGTATAAGTGATAATTCTTTTTATTAAAAGAATTCTCGTCAAACCCAAGTATAAAATTATTATTAAAAAAATATAAGAAAATAATCTTTTAAAAAAAATCTAACGATATTCAAGATTCAAAATAAAAATATATAAATAATGTTTAAAAATTCTCAAAACGTAGCACTACCCCGAGTCACTGCATCACTATTGCTCGAACTCATCTGCATCCAAAAGGAGGCATGAGCAACATAATTACTCAGTGAAACAATCACGCCTACCCACATATTTCCATTATACAAGTATATATATAATTTTGATAATTACTTTATTTAGGAATGAAACTAGCACGATTGATTCCACAAAAGTCGACACAAATACTACCAAGATATATGTATTTAAACCGTGTTTGTCTAAGTCACAACCACTCCTCCTCATCCCTAACCACGTCGGTTTAAGGATTTGGAACCCCCAAAGCCATGTCGGCTTAACACCACGGCCACGTCGGCCTATTCGCTCACGTCGAGCTCCTGTCACGTCGACGGTTGTTTCCGGCCTGCCAGCCGTTAATGAACTACGACTCAACACCGCTGTTGTCGTAGCCCAACACCCATCAACGTAGTTAAACCAACTAACGTTACTCGATTCCACCATACCCGCGTTACGTGAATATCACATTCACCAGAAATTTATTCCCACATTAATGAATCAACCATTATACTTGCTTAGACTAATGTTTAATATTTATCTAATAATTATATTAGTTTATTTCAGTTAATTAATTGATTATGGTTCATTTTACTATACCATAATCCACCATAAATAATTTAGTATCCTTAACCAATAAACCAACACATAATAATTTATCTTTTTTCTAATAATTAAGTCAACATAATAATTTCCATTAAAATAATAAATTAACATAATATTTCTACTATTTTTTCCCACCACACCACACAAGTAGATCACCACATTCCTATTCATCTTTTTAATATTTATTAATTTATTATTTAATAAATCCCTAATAGGTTTAACTCTTTTTTCCTGATAAAAACATCCTTAACTCTTGCAACAATTAATTAAAACCCTAACACCACCCATGATTTCAACCTCTAATTTCCTCCCTAAATGAAGCACTCATCAAAATACATATACATAATTGTATAATGAAAATCATAGGTCATGTCTCACCTCACTGCGAAACCTGGGTTAATGGAATGTTGGAATCGTCGGTTGTGCATAGATTTCTCTTCCTCCAATGATGGTACACACGAACACCGTGGCTCTCCAACGCTGAACTTTCTACCCTTCAGATCTGTAGAAATCTCTCTCTTTCTTCTTGCTTTTGTTTCTGATGTGCGGCTGCCTCTAATCCCCTTTGACGATGTCTTATATAGTCATTAGGGTTTCAAAACAATTGTCCGTTATACCCTCACTTCAATTTATGTGGACTTCATGGTTTAAATTTAGGCCCAGGATGTTACACATGAACCACGTCCTAAGAGAATTTATCTGTAAGTTCGTAGTAGTTTATTTTGATGACATTCTAATCTATAGCTCTAATCTTGAAGATCACTTACGACATCTTGAGCAGGTACTTGAAAAGCTTAAGGCTGAAAACCTTTATGCTAACCTTGAGAAATGTACTTTCTGCACTGATCAAGTTGTATTCCTAGGATTTGTTGTAAGTTCTCAGGGCGTAAAGGTCGATGAAGAAAAGATGAAAGCAATTCAAGATTGGCCAACCCCAACAACAATCGGACATGTGAGGAGTTTCCATGGATTGGCAAGTTTCTATAGAGGATTTGTCAAAGACTTTAGTACTGTTGCTGCACCCCTCACTTCAGTAATTAAGAAGAATGTGGAGTTCAAATGGGGACCAGCACAAGAGAAGGCATTCAACAAGCTGAAAGATAGCCTCACACATGCGCCTGTTTTGGTACTTCCTAACTTTGATAAAACCTTTGAAATTGAATGTGATGCTTCTGGAACAGGTATAGGAGCTGTCCTAATGCAAGGAGGAAAACCAGTGGCTTACTTCAGTGAGAAACTTAGTGGAGCTTCACTTAACTATCCCACATATGATAAGGAGCTCTATGCTTTGGTAAGGTCTCTTGAAACTTGGCAACATTACCTACTGTCAAAGGAGTTTGTTATTCATACAGATCATGAGACGCTCAAGCACTTAAGAGGACAAACTAAGCTTAAGAAGAGGCATGCAAAGTGGCTTGAGTTTGTGGAGACTTTTCCCTATGTGATCAAATATAAGAAAGGTAAAGATAACGTTGTGGCTGATGCTTTATCAAGGAGACATGCTCTCATCAGCACAATGGAAGCTAAGATTATGGGATTTGAACACATCAAGGCAATGTATGAAACTGATCCAGATTTTCAAGAACTGTTTAAGGAGACCAACAAGGCTGCATCTGGTATGTTTTATCAACATGATGGATTTTTGTTTAAGGAAAAGCGTCTTTGTATTCCTCAGGGATCAATGAGAGAACTATTGATTGGAGAAGCTCATGGAGGAGGACTCATGGGTCATTTTGGCCGAGATAAGACATTGAGTGTACTTATGGAACATTTCTACTGGCCACATCTTAAACGAGATGTTGAAAGATTCTGTGCTAAGTGCATCACTGGCTTGAAACCAAAATCCAGGTCACACCCCTATGGTTGTTATATGCCTTTGCCCATTCCTAACCTACCTTGGGTAGATATCTCTATGGACTTTGTCTTAGGTCTGCTGATGATCAACCACAAGGATTCTATCTTTGTAGTTGTAGACAGGTTCTCAAAGATGGCTCATTTTATACCATGTAACAAGACTAATGATGCTACACAAATAGCTGAACTTTTTTTTAAAGAAGTAGTGCGGCGACATGGAGTTTCCAGAACAATCATTTCAGATCGTGACACCAAATTTCTAAGTCATTTTAGGAAGACATTATGAAAAAGGTTAGGAACTAAGCTGCTCTTCTCAATGACTTGCCACCCACAGACTGATGGTCAAACAGAGGTAGTAAACCGAACTCTTTCAACATTGTTGAGAGCCACGGTCGGTAAGAATCTAAGAAACTGGTTGTCTTGCTTACCTTACATTGAGTTTGCTTATAATCATGCTAAACATTCAGCAACTAAACTTTCTCCTTTTGAAGTGGTTTATGGATTTACTCCTACTACCCCACTGGATCTTATACCTTTACCTCAAGATGTTATGTCTAGTGAAGGAGAAACCATGGCAGATTATGTAAAGAAGATTCATCAAAAGGTCAAGGAAAACTTGGAAAAGAGAATCGAGCAGTAAAAAAGAAATGCAGATAAACACCGAAAAGACATATCATTTGAACATGGAGATTGGGTATGGTTGCACCTGAGACATGAAAGATTCCCCAACCAAAAGAAATCCAAGCTTTCCCCAAGAGGAGATGGTCCTTTTCGTGTTTTAGAGAAGATCAACAACAATGCCTATAAGCTTGAGCTTCCAGGTGAGATGACCATATCTCCTACTTTTAATATTACTGATCTTGCTCCTTTTCATGCGGATGTACCTGTTCTGAGGACAGAACCTTTTCAAGAGGGAGGAGATGATGAGGACATCAATACTAGCTCACTAGAAGCTCAGGAAGAGCCCATTAATATACCTATTATGAGACAAGCTCCAATAACAAGATCAGACACAAGAAAACTTTGTAAGATGTTCAACAAGTCTGTCGAGAGTCTCATAACAATCATATAAGATGGAGGATTCCATGAAGCTGAACTTACTAAAGAATTACAAGAAGGAGACTATGAACAACTAAAGACTACCACAATTCCACTCCTTCCAGTTTTACAAGGCTTCAAAGATACAACCTTGTTCATCATTGCTAAACAAACTTAAGAAGACATTATAAGGAGCTACAAGAGACCAAGGTGCGTATTTAAAATTCTTATGTTTGAATTAACAAGTTTATTTGCTTGTTTTTGCAGGAATGTGACTGTTAAGTTTAATCGTCTTTTATTTGTCATTAGGTACTAATGTCTTGTTGTTATTTTTGCTTTAGTCCTTTCATTATAATGTATTTTCAGCCCTAGAAGGCACCTGCTGCTGGACTAGTATATAAAGTCCCTTCTCAGCATGTAATCACTTAAGTTTTATGAAATAAAAACCTAGTTTTTCTTCCTTTGAAAGGAGCTGACGCCTCCAGCCTTCTTGTGTGAGAATCCTTGAAGCTTGAGTGCTCTAGACTTATCACAGACCTTCCATAATCTGTGTGGCGTCTCTCGATCCACCTCTCTACTCAATCCTCACTTAGATCCTCCAGAAAGTGCTCTACAGCCAGCTGAAGGGTCACCATCAACCCATCACTCTTGAGTCTCTAGAAAGTGCTGTACAGCCAGCTAGAGTCTCTCCAGCAGTTCCCCTTGCTCGAACAAGTCCTCTTGTTCCTGCATCATCTGGTATCAGAGCTTAATCGCTCCTATTCAGGTTTATCTACCCCCATTTTCGTTTTTTACTCTGTCATTTCTTTGTTAACTTGCTGCTTATAAATGAAGCATAATGCATGGCATCACATAGTTTTGGCAAGATTGGATTACTTGAATGGTTTTCGTATCGATTTATGTCTCAAATTTTGTCCCAACATAGAAAATTGAGCTAGCTTGACATGGGCATATGATTCCTGTCATTCTGAGCTCTAAATCAAAAGTTACGGACCATTTAGTGCGGACATGTCAAGTTGATCGCCTAGTAAAAGTGATCATTGGTGCTTATTAAGTAAACACTTATAAATGAAGCATAAAGCATGGCATCACGCAGTTTGGGATAGATGGATAACTTGGACGCTTTGTCGTGTCTAGTTCGGTCGAAATTTTGTTACAGTATAAAATATTGAGCTAGCCTAACTTGTGCATTGGTTTGTGTCATTCTTTCCTATAAATCAAAAGTTACGGACGATTTAGTGCATAAATGTCAAATTGATCGGGCAGTTAAAGTGATCATTCTAAACTAATCATTGGTGCTCATGGAGTAAAGGCTTATAAATGAAGCATAATGCATGGCATCACGCAGTTTTAGATAGATTTGATTATTTGAACGCTTTGTCGTATCTAATTTTGTCTCAAATTTTGTCACAATATAGAAAATTGAGCTAGCTTAACGTGGGCATTGGATTAATTTGATTCAGAGCTCTAAATCAAAAGTTACAGACGATTTAGTACGGACATGTCAAGTTGATCGGCCAGATAATATGATTATTCTAAAGTATTCATTGGTGCTCATTAAGTAAAGGCTTAAAAATGAAGCAGAATGCATGGCATTTCACAGTTCGGACTAGATTAGATTACTTGAATGCAATTTCATATTTGTTTCTGTCTCAAATTTTGTCACAATATAAAAACTTTAGCTACCTTAACGTGGCCATTGGATTCGTGTCATTTTGAGCTCTAAATAAAAAGTTACGGATGATTTAGTGCAGATATGTCAAGTTTATCGGCCTGTTAAAGTGATCTTTTAAAATGATCATTGGTGCTCATTGAGTAAAGGGTCATAAATGAAGTATAATGCATGGGATCACGCAGTTTTGGCTAGATTGCATTACTTCAATGGTTTTTCGTATCTAATTTTCTTTAACATTTAACATGGATATTGGATTCGTGTTATTCTGAGCTCTAAATCAAAAGTTATGGATGGTTTATTGCGGATATGTCAAGTTGTTCGCTTTGTTAAAGTGATCATTCTAAACTGTTCACTGGTGTTCATTGATTAAAGGCTTATAAATGAAGCATAATGCATGACATCACACAGTTTTGGCTAGATTGAATTACTTGAACGCTTTTTCGTATCTATTTCTGTCACAAATTTTGTCATAGTATATAAAATTGAGATAGCTTAATGTTGGCATTGAATTCGTGTCACTCTGAGCTCTAAATCAAAAGTTAGGTACAATTTAGTGCGGACATGTGAAGTTGGTCGGCCAGTTAAAGTGATCATTCTCAACTGATCATTGCTGCTCATTGAGTAAAGGCTTATAAATGAAGCATAATGCATGGCATCGCGCAGTTTTCGCTAGATTGGATTACTTGAACACTTTTTCGTATCTATTTCTTTATCTCAAATTTTTTTCACAATATAGAAAATTGAGCTAGCTTAACGTGGGCATTGGATACGTGTCATTTTGAGCTCTAAATCATGAGTTAAGGATGATTTAATGCGGACATGTCAAGTTGATCGGCAAGTTAAAGTGATCATTCTAAACAGATCATTGGTGGTCATTGAGTAAAGGCTTATAAATGAAGCATAATGCATAGCATCACGCAGTTTTGGTTAGATTGGATTACATGAATGCTTTTTCCTATCTATTTTTGTATCAAATTTTTTCACAATATAGAAAATTGAGCTAGCTTAACATGGGCATTGGATACGTGTCATTTTGAGCTCTAAATCATGAGTTAAGGACGATTTAATGCGGACATGTCAAGTTGATCGGCAAGTTAAAGTGATCATTCTAAACAGATCATTGGTGGTCATTGAGTAACCGCATATAAATGAAGCACAATGCATGGTATTACCCAGTTCGGAATAGATTAGATTACATGGATGCTTTGTCGTATCTATTTCTGTCTCAAACTTTGTCAAAATATAGAAAATTGAGCTAGCTTAACATGGGCATGTTAAGTTGATCAGCCAGGTTAAGTGATCATTCTTAACTGATCGTTGGGGCTCATTCTAAACTGGTCATTGCTCCTCATTGAGTAAAGACATATAAATGAAGCATAATGCATGGCATCACGCCGTTCGGGATAGATTGGATTAAATGGACGCTTTGTCGTCTCTATTTCTCTCTCAAATTTTGTCACAATATAGAAAATTGAGCTTCCTTAACGTGGTCATTGGATTCGTGTCATTCTCATCTCTAAATCAACAGTTACAGACGGTTTAGTGCGTACATGTCAAGTTGATCAGCCTGTTAAAGTGATCATTCTAAACTGATCATTGGTGCTCATTGAGTAAAGGCTTATAAATGAAGCAAAATGCATGACATCTCACAGTGCGGAATAGATTGGAATACATTGACGCTTTGTCGTATCTATTTATGTCTCAAACTTCGTCAAAATATAGAAAATTGAGCTAGCTTAACATGGGCATTTTGAGTTGATCAACCGGTTAAAGTGATCATTCTAAACTGATCATTGGTGCTCATTGATTAAAGGCATACAAATGAAGCATAATGCATGGCATCACGCAGTTCAGGATAGATTGGATTACATGGATGCTTTGTTGTATCTACTTCAGTCTCAAATTTTGTCAAAATATATATAATTGAGCTAGCTTAACATGGGCATTGGATTTATGCTATTCTGAGCTCTAAATCAAAAGTTACGGACAATTTAGTGCTCACATATCAAGTTGATCGCCTAGTTAAAGTTATCATTCTAAACAGATCATTGGTACTCATTAAGTAAACCCTTATAAATTAATCATAAAGCATGGCATCATGCAGTTTGGGATAGAGTGGATTACTTGGACGCTTTGTCGTATCTAGTTCTGTCTCAATTTTTTTCAGAATACAAAAAATGAGCTAGCTTATTGTGGGTATTGCATTCGTGTCATTCTGAGCTCTAAATCAAAAGTTACAGACGATTTAGTGTGGACATTTCATGTTTATCGGCCAGTTAAAGCTATCATTCTAAACTGATCGCTGGTGCTCATTGAGTAATGGCATATAAATGAAGCATATTTCATGGCATCATGTTCTTCTAGATAGATTGGATTACATGGATGCTTTTTCGTATCTTTTTTTGTCTCAAATTTTGTCACAATATAGAAATCGAGCTAGCTTACCGTGGGCATTGAATTCTTTTCATTCTGAGATCTAAATCACAAATTACGGATGAAATAGTACGGACATGTCAAGTTGATCGGCCAGTTATAGTGATCATTCTAAACTGATCATCGGTGCTCATTGAGTTAAGGCTTATAAATGAAGCATAATGCATGACATCATGAAGTTCGGGATTGATTGGGATACTTGGACACGTTGTCATATCTATTTCTATCTTAAATTTTGTCAGAATATGGAAAATTGAGATAGATTTACGTGGGCATTGGATTCGTGTAATTCTGATCTCTAAATCATAAGTTACGCACGATTTAATGCGGACATATCAAATTGATCGACCAGATAAAGTGATCATTCATAACTTATTAATTGTGCTCATTGAGTAAAGGCTTAAAAATGAAACATAATGCATGATATCATGCAGTTCGGATAGATTGGATTACTTGGACGCTTTTTGATATATATTTTTGTCTCAAATTTTGTTACAATATAGAAAATTGAGCTAGCTTGACATGGGCATTGAATTCGTGTTACTCTGAGCTATAAATCAAAAGATAGAGACGATTTAGTGTGGAAATGTCAAGTTGATCGCCTAGTTAAAGTGATCATTGTAAATTGATCATTGACACTCATTAAGTAAACGCATATAAATGAAGCATAATGCAGACATGTCAAGTTGATCACCAGATTAAAGTGAGCATTCTAAACTGATAATTGGTGCTCATTGAGTGAAGGCTTATAAATGAAGCATAATGCATGCATCACGCAGTTTTGGCTGGATTGGATTACTTGAACGGTTTTTCGTATCTATTTCTATCTCAAATTTTATCTCGATATAGAAAATTGAGTTAGCTTAACATGGGCATTGGATTTGTGTTTTTCTGAGCTCTAAATCAAAAGTTAAAGACGATTTTGTGCGGAAATATCAAGTTGATCGCCAGATTAAAGTGAGTATTCTAAACTGATCATTGGTGCTCATTGAGTAAAAGCTTCTAAATGAATCACAATGCATGGCATCACACAGTTTTGGCTAGAAATGATTACTTGAACACTTTTTCAAATCCATTTCTGTCTTAAATTTTGTCACAATATCGAAAATTGAGCTAGATTAACGTGGACGTTTGATTCCTGTCAATTTTAACTCTAAATCATAAGTTACATACGATTTAATGTTGACATTTCAAGATTATCGGGCAGTTAAAGTGGCCATTCTAAACTGATCATTGGTGCTCATTGAGTAAAGGCTTATAAATGAAGCATAATGCTGGCATCACGCAGTTTGGCTAGATTGGATTACTTGAATGCTTTTTCGTATCTATTTCTGTCTCAGATTTTGTTACGATATAGAAATTTGAGCTACCTTAACGTGGGCATTGGATTCGTGTTATTCTGAGCTCTAAATCAAAAGTTACGGACGATTTAGCCCGGACATGTCAAGTTGATCGCCTCGTTAAAGTGATTATTCTAAACTGATCATTGGTACTCTTTAAGTTAACGCTTATAGATGAAGCATAAAGCATGGCATCTCACAGTTTTGGATAGATTGGATTACTTGGATGCTTTGTCGTATCTAGTCCTATCTCAAATTTTTTATAGTATAAAAAATTTGAGCTAGGTTAACGCGAGCATTGGATTCGTGTCATTCGGAGCTTTGAATCAAAAGTTATATACGATTTAAGGCAGTCATGTCAAATTGATTGGCCAATTAAAGTCATCATCCTAAACTGATCAATGGGGCTCATAGAGTAAAGGCTTATAAATGAAGCATAATGCATGGCATCACGGAGTTCAGGATAGATTGGATAACATGGACGTTTTTTCGTATCTAGTGTTGTCTCAAATTTTGTCGCAATGTAGAAATTGAGCTAGCTTAACGTAGACATTGGATTCGTGTCATTCTGATCTCTAAATCAAAAGTTAGGAAAGATTGAGTGTGGACATAACAAGTTGATCAGCCAGTT
The DNA here is from genome assembly GCA_018901945.1 of Pugionium dolabratum. Lineage (NCBI taxonomy): Eukaryota > Viridiplantae > Streptophyta > Magnoliopsida > Brassicales > Brassicaceae > Pugionium > Pugionium dolabratum. The sequence goes on from JAEVFF010000270.1 coordinate 180,630, forward strand.
AAAGTGATCATTCTAAACTGATCATTGGTGCTCATTGAGTAAAGGGTTATAAATGAAGCATAATGCATGACATCACGCAGTTCAGGATAGATTGGATTACTTGGACGCTTTGTCGTATCAATCTCTTTCTCAAATTTTGTCTCAATATAAAAAATGAGCTAGCTTAACGTGGGCATTGGATTCATATCAGTTTTAGCTCTAAATCATAAGTTACGTACGAATTAATGCGGAAATTTCAAGTTGATCGGGCAGTTGAAGTGATCATTCTAAACTTATCATTGGTGCTCATTGAGTAAAGGCTTATAAATGAAGCATAATGCATGGCATTATGCAATTTTAGCTAGATTGGATTACTTGAACGCTTATATCTGATCATTCTAAACAGATCATTGGTGCTCATTGAGTAAAGGCTTATATCAATTGCCATCTCAAATTTTGTCACAATATAGAAAATTGAGCTACCGTAACATTGGCATTGGATTCGTGTTATTCTGATATCTAAATCAAAAGTTATGGAGGATTTAGTGTGGACATGTCAAGTTGATCGCCTAGTTAAAGTGATCATTCTAAACTGATCACTAGTACTCGTTAAGTAAACGCTTATAAATGAAGTATAAGGCATGGCATCACGCAGTTTAGGATAGAGTGGATTCCTTGGTCTTATATATTTATGTCTAAAATTTTGTCTCGATATATAAAATTGAGCTAGCTTAACGTGGGCATTGGATTCATGTCAGTTTCATGTCAGCTAGCTGATCATCAGTGCTCATTGAGTTAAGGCTTATAAAGGAAGCATAATGCATGACATCATGAAGTTCGGGATTGATTGGGTTACTTGGACACGTTGTCATATCTATTTCTATCTTAAATTTTCTCAAAATATAGAAAACTGAGCTAGATTTACGTGGGCATTGGATTGGTTTTATTCTGAGCTCTAAATCATAAGTTACCCACGATTTAATGCGGACATGTCAAATTGATCGACCAGTTAAAGTGATCATTCATAACTTATTAATTGTGCTCATTGAGTAAAGGCTTAAAAATGAAACATAATGCATGATATCATGCAGTTCGGATAGATTGGATTACTTGGATGCTTTTTTATATCTATTTTTGTCTCAAATTTTGTCACAATATAGAAAATTGAGCTCGCTTGACATGGTCAGTTAAATTGATCATTCTTAACTGATCATTGGTGATCATTGAGTAAAGGCTTATAAAGGAAGCATAATGTGGGCATTGGATTCGTGTCATTCTGAGCTCTAAATCAAAAGTTAAGGACGATTAAATGCAGACATGTCAAGTTGATCGGCCAGTTAAATTGATCATTTTATATTGATCATTGGTGCTCATTGAATAAAGGCTTATAAATGAAGCATAATGCATGGCATCACGCAATTCGGGATGGATTGGATTACTTGGATGCTTTTTCGTACCTATATCTTTCTCAAATTTTGTCACAATATAAAAAATTGAGCAAGTTTAACGTGGGCATTGGATTTGTGTCATTCTGAGATCTAAATCAAAACTTACAAAAGATTTAGTGCGTACATGTCAAGTAAATCGACCTGTCAAATTGATCATTCTAAACTGATCATTGGTACTCATTTAGTAAAGGCTTATAAATGAAGCATAATGCAAGACGTCACGTAGTTTTGATTACTTGGAGGACTTGTAGAAGCAATTTTAGTCTTAAATTTTATCACAATATAGAAACTTTAGCTACCTTAATGTGGGCATTGGATTTGTGTCATTTTGAGCTCTAAATAAAAAGTTACGGACGATTTAGTGCAGATATGTCAAGTTTATCGGCCTGTTAAAGTGATCATTTAAAATGATCATTGGTGCTCATTGAGTAAAGGGTCATAAATGAAGCATAATGCATGTGATCACGCAGTTTTGGCTAGATTGGATTACTTCAATGGTTTTTCGTATCTAATTTTCTTTAACATTTTGTCACAATATAGAAAATTGAGCTAGCTTAACATGGGTATTGGATTCGTGTTATTCTGAGCTCTAAATCAAAAGTTACGGATGGTTTATTGCGGATATGTCAAGTTGATCGTTTTGTTAAAGTGATCATTCTAAACTGTTCATTGGTGTTCATTGATTAAAGTCTTATAAACGAAGCATAATGCATGACATCACACAGTTTTGGCTAGATTGGATTACTTGAACGCTTTTTCATATCTATTTCTGTCACAAATTTTGTCACAGTATATAAAATTGAGATAGCTTAATGTGGGCATTGAATTCGTGTCACTCTGAGCTCTAAATCAAAAGTTAGGTACAATTTAGTGCGGACATGTGAAGTTGGTCAGCCAGTTAAAGTGATCATTCTCAACTAATCATTGCTGCTCATTGAGTAAAGGCTTATAAATGAAGCATAATGCAAGGCATCATGCAGTTTTCGCAAGAGTCGATTACTTGAATGCTTTCTCGTATCTATTTTTGCCTCAAATTTTGTCACAATATAGAAAATTGAGTTACCTTAACATGGGCATTGGATTCGTGTTATTCTAAACTCTAAATCAAAAGTTACGGACGATTTAGTGTGGACATGTCAAGTTGATCGCCTAGTTAAAGTGGCCATTCTAAAATGATCATTAGTGCTCATTAAGTAAACGCTTATAAATGAGGCATAAGGCATGGCATCACGAAGTTTTAGATAGAGTGAATTACTCAGACGCTTTGTCGTATCTTGTTATGCCTCAAATTTTTTTACAATATTAAAATTGAGCTAGCTTAACGTGGACTTTAGATTCGTGTCATTCTGAGCTCTAAATCAAAAGTGATGGACGATGTCAAGATCGGCTAGTTACATTGATCATTCTAAACTGATCATTGGTGCTCATTGAGTAAAGGCTTATTAATGAGGCATAATGCATAGCATCACGCAGTTTTGGCTAGATTGGATTATTTGAACGCTTTTTCCTATCTATTTTTGTATCAAATTTTTTCACAATATAGAAAATTGAGCTAGCTTAACGTGGGCATTGGATACGTGCCATTTTGAGCTCTAAATCATGAGTTAAGGACGATTTAATGCGGACATGTCAAGTTGATCGGCAAGTTAAAGTGATCATTCTAAACAGACCATTGGTGGTCATTGAGGAACAGCATATAAATTAAGCATAATGCATGGTATTACCCAGTTCGGAATAGATTAGATTACAAGGATGCTTTGTCGTATCTATTTCTTTCTCAAACTTTGTCAAAATATAGAAACTTGAGCTAGCTTAACATGGGCATGTTAAGTTGATCGGCCAGGTTAAGTGATCATTCTAAACTGATCGTTGGGGCTCATTCTAAACTGGTCATTGCTCCTCATTGAGTAAAGACATATAAATGAAGCATAATGCATGGCATCACGCCGTTCGGGATAGATTGGATTAAATGGACGCTATGTCGTCTCTATTTCTCTCTCAAATTTTGTCACAATATAGAAAATTGAGCTTCCTTAACGTGGTCATTGGATTTGTGTCATTCTGATCTCTAAATCAACAGTTACGGACGGTTTAGTGCACACATGTCAAGTTGATCAGCCAGTTAAAGTGATCATTCTAAACTGATCATTGGTGCTCATTGAGTAATGGCTTATAAATGAAGCAAAATGCATGACATCTCGCAATTCGGAATAGATTGGATTACATTGACGCTTTGTCGTATCTATTTATGTCTCAAACTTTGTCAAAATATTTAAAATTGTGCTTGCTTAACATGGGCATTTTGAGTTGATCAACCAGTTAAAGTGATCATTCTAAACTGATCATTGGTGCTCATTGATTAAAGGCCTACAAATGAAGCATAATGCATGGCATCACGCAGTTCAGGATAGATTGCATTACATGGATGCTTTGTCTTATCTACTTCAGTCTCATATTTTGTCACAATATTGATAATTGAGCTAGCTTAACATGAGCATTGGATTCATGTTATTCTGAGCTCTAAATCAAAAGTTATGGACGATTTAGTGCTGACATATCAAGCTGATCGCCTAGTTAAAGTAATCATTCTAAACAGATCATTGGTACTCATTAAGTAAACCCTTATGAATGAATCATAAAGCATGGCATCATGCAGTTTGTGATAGAGTGGATTACTTGGACGCTTTGTCGTATCTAGTTCTGTCTCAATTTTTTTCACAATACAAAAAATGAGATAGCTTATTGTGGGTATTGCAATCGTGTCATTCTGTGCTCTAAATCAAAAGTTACAGACGATTAAGTGCGGACATTTCATGTTTATCGGCCAGTAAAGCGATCATTCTAAACTGATCGCTGGTGCTCATTGAGTAAAGGCATATAAATGAAGCATATTTCATGGCATCATGTAGTTCTGGATAGATTGGATTACATGGATGCTTTGTCGTATCTATTTTTGTCTCAAATTTTGTCACAATATAGAAATCGAGCTAGCTTACCGTGGGCATTGAATTCGTTTCATTCTGAGATCTAAATCACAAATTACGGATGAAAAAGTGCGTACATGTCAAGTTGATCGGGCAGTTATAGTGATCATTCTAAACTGATCATCAGTGCTCATTGAGTTAAGGCTTATAAAGGAAGCATAATGCATGACATCATGAAGTTCGGGATTGATTGGGTTACTTGGACACGTTGTCATATCTATTTCTATCTTAAATTTTGTCAGAATATAGAAAACTGAGCTAGATTTACGTGGGCATTGGATTGGTTTTATTCTGATCTCTAAATCATAAGTTACGCACGATTTAATGCGGACATGTCAAATTGATCGACCAGTTAAAGTGATCATTCATAACTTATTAATTGTGCTCATTGAGTAAAGGCTTAAAAATGAAACATAATGCATGATATCATGCAGTTCGGATAGATTGGATTACTTGGATGTTTTTTCATATCTATTTTTGTCTCAAATTTTGTCACAATATAGAAAATTGAGCTCGCTTGTTACTCTGAACTATAAATCAAAAATTACGGACGATTTAGTGCGGAAATGTCAAGTTGATCGCCTAGTTAAAGTGATCATTGTAAATTGATCATTGACACTCATTAAGTAAACGCATATAAATGAAGCACAGAGCATTGCATCACGCAATTTGAGATAGAGTGGATTACGACGATTTTGTCGTATCTAGTCATGCCCTCAAATTATTTCACAATATAAAAATTGAGCTAGCGTATTGCGGGCATTGAAATCGTGTCATTCTGAGCTCCAAATCAAAAGTTATGGACGATTTAGTACAGACATGACAAGTGGATCGGCGAGTTAAAATGATCATTCTTAACTGATCATTGGTGCTCATTGACTAAAGGCTTATAAATGAAGCATAATGCATGCATCACGCAGTTTTGTCTAGATTGGATACTTGAATGGTTTTTCGTATCTATTTCTGTCTCAAATTTTGTCACGATCTAGAAAATTGAGCTAGCTTGACATGGGCATTGGATTTGTGTTATTCTGAGCTCTAAATCAAAAGTTACAGACGATTTAGTACAGACATGTCAAGTTGATCACCAGATTAAAGTGAGCATTCTAAACTGATAATTGGTGCTCATTGAGTTAAGGCTTATAAATGAAGCATAATGCATGCATCACGCAGTTTTGGCTAGATTGGATTTCTTGAACAATTTTTCGTATCTATTTCTGTCTCAAATTTTGTCTCGATATAGAAAATTGAGCTAGCTTAACATGGACATTGGATTTGTGTTTTTCTGAGCTCTAAATCAAAAGTTAAAGGAGATTTAGTGCGGACATATCAATTTGATCGCCAGATTAAAGTGAGCATTCTAAACTGATCATTGGTGCCCATTGAGTAAAAGCTTGTAAATGAATCACAATGCATGGCATCACACAGTTTTGGCTAGAAATAATTCCTTGAACAGTTTTTCAAATCTATTTTTGTCTTAAATTTTGTCACAATATAGAAAATTGAGCTAGATTAACGTGGATGTTTGATTCGTGTCAATTTTAACTCTAAATCATAAGTTACATACGAATTAATGTTGACATGTCAAGTTGATCGGGCAGTTAAAGTGGCCATTCTAAACTGATCATTGGTGCTCATTGAGTAAAGGCTTATAAATGAAGCATAATGCATGGCATCACGCAGTTTGGCTAGATTGGATTACTTGAACGCTTTTTCATATCTATTTCTCTCAGATTTTGTTACAATATAGAAAATTGAGCTACCTTAACTTGGGCATTGGATTCGTGTTATTCTGAGCTCTAAATCAAAAGTTACAGACGATTTAGCGCGGACATGTCAAGTTGATCGCCTCGTTAAAGTGATTGTTCTAAACTGATCATTGGTACTCTTTAAGTTAACACTTATAGATGAAGCATAAAGCATGGCATCACACAGTTTTGGATAGATTGGATTACTTGGATGCTTTGTCGTATCTAGTTCTATCTCAAAAATTTTCATAGTATAAAAAAATTGAGCTAGGTTAACGCGAGCATTGGATTCGTGTCATTCGGAGCTTTGAATCAAAAGTTACATACGATTTATTGCAGTCATGTCAAATTGATCGGCCAATTAAAGTCATCATTCTATACTGATCATTGGACGTTTTGTCGTATCTAGTACTGTCTCAAATTTTTTTGCAATGTAGAAATTGAGCTAGCATAACGTAGACATTGGATTCGGGTCATTCTGATCTCTAAATCAAAAGTTAGGAAAGATTGAGTGTGGACATAACAAGTTGATCGGCCAGTTAAAGTGATCATTCTAAACTGATCATTGATGCTCAATGAGTAAAGGGTGATGCATGACATCATGCAGTTCAGGATAGATTGGATTACTTGGACGCTTTGTCGTATCAATCTCTGTCTCAAATTTTGTCTCAATATAAAAAATGAGCTAGCTTACGTGGGCATTGGATTCATATCAGTTTTAGCTCTAACTCATAAGTTATGGACGAATAAATGTGGAAATTTCAAGTTGATCGGGCAGTTGAAGTGATCATTCTAAACTGATCATTGGTGCTCATTGAGTAAAGGCTTATAAATGAAGCATAATGCATGGGATCATGCCATTTTAGCTAGATTGGATTACTTGAACGCTTATATCTGATCATTCTAAACTGATCATTGGTGCTCATTGAGTAAAGGCTTATATCAATTTCCATCTCAAATTTTGTCACAATATAGAAAATTGAGCTACCGTAACATTGACATTGGATTCGTGTTATTCTGAGCTCTAAATCAAAAGTTATAGAGGATTTAGCGCGGACATGTCAAGTTGATCGCCTAGTTAAAGTGATCATTCTAAACTGATCACTGGTACTCATTAAGTAAACGCTTATAAATGAAGTATAAGGCATGGCATCACGCAGTTTGGGATAGAGTGGATTCCTTGGTCTTATCTATTTATGTCTCAAAATTTTGTCTCAATATAGAAAATTGAGCTAGCTTAACGTGGGCATTGGATTCGTGTCAGTTTAATCTGTTAATCATAAGTTATGGACGATTTAATGCGGAAATTTCAAGTTGAACGGGTAGTTAAAGTGATCATTCTAAACTGGTCATTGGTGCTCATTGAGTAAAGGCTTATAAATGAATCATAATGCATGACATCACGCATTTTTAGCTAGATTGGATTACTTGAATGCTTTTTCATATCTATTTCTGTCTCTAATTTTGTAACAATATATAAAATTGAGCTACCTTAACATGGGCATTGGATTCGTGTTATTCTGAGATCTAAATCAAACGTTACAGAGGATTTATTGCGGACATGTCAAGTTGATCGCCTCGTTAAAGTGATCTTTCTAAACAGATCATTGGTACTCATTCTAAACTGACCATTGGTGCTCATTGAGTTAAAGCTTATAAATGAAATATAATGTATGGCATCACGCAGTTTGGGATAGATTGGATTACTTGGACGCTTTGTCGTATATATTTCTATGTCAAATTTTGTCACATTATAGATAATTGAGCTGGCTTAACGTGGGCATTGGATTCGTGTCATCCTAAGGTCTAAATCAAAAGTTACGAACGATTTAGTGTGACATGTAAAGTTGATCGGCCAGTTAAAATGATAATACTTTTGATCATTGCTTCTCATTCAGTAAAGGCTTATAAATGAAAAATAATTCATGGCATCACGCAGTTCGAGATAGAATGGATTACATGGATGGTTTTTCATACCTATTTCTATCTCAAATTCTGTCACAATATAAACAAAATAGCTAGCCTAATGTGGGTATTGGATTCGTTTCATTCTGAGTTCTCAATCAAAAGTTACAGATGATTTAGCGCACACATGTCAAGTTGATCGGTCAGTTCAAGTGATCATTCTAAACTGATCACTGGTGCTCACTGATTAAAGGCTTATAAATGAAGCATAATGCATGGCATCACTCAGATTTGGCTAGAATGGATTACTTGAACGCTTTTTCGTATTTATTTCTGTTTCAAATTTTGTCACAATATAGAAAATTGAGCTAGGTTAACGTGGGCATTGGATTCGTGTCATTATGATAAATCAAAAGTCATGGACGATTTAGTGCAGACATGTCAAGTTGATCGCCTAGTTAAATTGATAATTCTAAACTGATTATCGGTGCTCATTCCGTAAAGGCTTATAAATGAAGCACAATGCATGCCATCATGTAGTTTTTGATAGATTTAGTTACTTGGAGGACTTGTCGAAGCCATTTTTGTCCTTAATTTTATCACAATATAATAAATTGAGCAATCTTAACGTCTGCATTGGATTCGTGTCATTCGGAGTTCTAAATCAAAAGTTACGAACGGCTTTGTGCAGACATGTAAAGTGTATCGGTCAGTTAAATTGATCATTCTTAACTGATCATTGGTGATCATTGAGTAAAGGCTTATAAAGGAAGCATAATGTGGGCATTGGATTCATGTCATTCTGAGCTCTAAATCAAAAGTTAAGCACAATTAAATGCGGACATGTCAAGTTGATCAGCCAGTTAAACTGATCATTCTATACTGATCATTGGTGCTCATTGAATAAAGGCTTATAAATGAAGCATAATGCATGGCATCATGCAATTCGGGATAGATTGGATTACTTGGATGCTTTTTTGTACCTATATCTTTCTCAAATTTTGTCACAATATAAAAAAATTGAGCAAGTTTAACGTGGCAATTGGATTCGTGTCATTCTGAGATCTAAATAAAAACTTACAAATGATTTAGTGCGTACATGTCAAGTTAATCGACCTGTTAAATTGAGCATTCTAAACTGATCATTGGTACTCATTTAGTAAAAGCTTATAAATGTAGCATAATGCATGATGTCACGTAGTTTTGATTACTTGGAGGACTTGTAGAAGCAATTTTAGTCTTAAATTTTATCACAATATAGAAATTTGAGCTACCTTAACGTGGTCCTTGGATTCGTATCATTTTGAGATCAAAATCAAAAGTTACGGACGATTTAGTGCGGACATGTCAAGTTGAGTGGCAAGTTAAAATGATCTTTCTAAACTGATCATTGGTGCATGGCATCACGCAGTTTGGGATATATTGGATTACTTGGACGCTTTGTCGTATGTAGTTTTTTCTCAAATTTTGTCACAATATAGAAAACTGAGCTGCTTAACGTGGGTATTGGATTCATGTCATTCTAAGGTCTAAATCAAATGTTACGGACGATTTAGTGTGACATGTCGAGTTGATTGGAATGTTAAAATGATCATTGGGCTCATTGAGTAAAAGCTTATAAATAAAGCATAATGCATGGCATCACACAGTCTAGCATAGATTGGATTACTTGGACGCTTTTTTATATCTATTTTTGTCTCAAAATTTGTGACAATATAGCAAATTGAGCTAGCCTAACCTGGACATTGAATTCGTGTCATTATGAGCTATAAATCAAAAGTTATGGACGATATAGCGTATACATGTCAAGTTGATCGGTCAGTTAAAATGATCATTCTAAACTAATCATTGGTTCTTATTGAGTAAAGGCTAATAAATGAAACATAATGCAGAGCATCTCGTAGTTCGGAATAGATTGGATTACTTGTACACTTTTTTGTATCTATTTCTCTCTCAAATTTGGTCACAATATAGAAAATTGAGCTAGCTTAACGTGGGCATTGGATTCGTGTCATTCATAGCTACAAATTAAAAGCTACGGACAATTTAGTGCGGATACGTCAAGTTGATCGACCAGTTAAAATGATTATTCTTAAGTGATCATTGGTGCTCATTGATTAAAAGCTTATAAATGAAGCATAATGCATGGCATAATGCAGTTTGGGATAGATTGGATTACTTGGACACTTTGTCGTTTCTATTTCTGTCTATGATTTTGTCAAAAAACTAGAAAATTGAGCTAGCTTAACATGGGCACTTGATTCGTGTCATTATGATCTATAAATCAAAAGTTATGTATGATTTAGTGCAGACATGTCAAGTTGATCATTTTAAACTAATTATTGGTGCTCATTTAGTAAAAGCTTATAAATGAAGCATAATGCATGACATCACGTAGTTTTGATTACTTGGAGGACTTGTTGAAGCAATTTTAGTCTTCAATTTTATCACAATATAGAAAATTGAGCTAGCTTAATGTGGGCATTGGATTCGTATCATTCTGAGCTCTAAATCAAAAGTTAAAGACGATTTATTGCGGACATGTCAAGCTGATCGGCAAGTTAAAATGATCGTTCTAAACTGATCATTGGTACTCATTGAGTAAAAGCTTATAAATGAATGATAATGCATGGCATCACGGAGTTTTGTATATATTTGATTACTTGTACGCTTTGTCGTATGTATTTTTTTCTCCAATTTTGTCACAGTATAAAAAATTGAGCTAGCTTAACATAGGCATTTGATTCGTGTCATTCTGAGGTCTAAATCAAATGTTACAAACGATTTAGTGCAACATGCCATGTTGATCAGCCAGTTAAAATGATCATTTTTCTGATCATTGGTGCTCATTGAGTAAAGGCTTATAAATGAAGCATAATTCATCGCATCACCCAGTCAGGGATAGACTGGATTACTTGGATGCTTTTTCGTATCTATTTTTGTGACAATATAACAAATTGAGCTAGCTTATGATTCGTGTCATTATGAGCTAAAAATCAAAAGTTATGAATGATTTAGTGCATACATGTCAAGTTGATCGTGCAATTAAATGATAATTCTAAACTGATACAAGGAGCAAGGCGCGTGCATGCCACAAGGACGGCCACCTTCCATTTTCTTGGCTGTGAGGTAGTTAAGGTAAGTTTTCAATTCGAATATGTGCCTCTTTCTGTTTTGCACGGTAGGATCTAGAATATTTACATTTTTTGAGTCAAAGACATTTTAGGAATAGGTACTTTTTCGGTTATGCACTTTTGTACATTTTTCATTTGTGCACTTTTGTAATCTTTCCTATTCGTTCTTTGAGTCGACCCTAGAAGGTCAAGCTGTCGAGCATATTAATAAGGTTCTTTCCAGCATTGTAGTTCGACAACCTTTTTGATATTAATAAAGATAGAACTATCTCCCAACAAGTTTTCTCTCTAAGAATCTTGTGCGCTTAGAACCTAGTTGAGACCAGCCCTCCTAGCTCTAAGTTTGTGATTTATCACGAGGTTCATCACCCCTCGTGTGGTTCACTTCCCCCTTCCATCAAATACCAACCCAAAAACCCCTATCCAAGAAGTCTAAGGTCGAGTTTCTCACCTAACCTTCTCCAAAAAGCCCACGCGCATATAAGCCTTGAATCGAGGCTTGTATCATTTTGGTATCAGAGCTTAAAGCTCCTAAACCAGGTTGTTTCTATCCTTTAACTTGTTTTGTTTCTTGTTCTTGCATTAGTTTCAGTTTCATTCAAGAAAATAAAAAAATAACATCTAAGTTCATACCGAGTGCATCTAGTTCCTACGTGCATCACTAGGTTCTAGAATCATTCTTGCATTACTATTTTCGACTTTCCTTTTTGTTAGAATCATATTTCTATTATTTTTAATTTAAATTAAAAGAAAATAAAAAAGAAAATAGGGAAAATACCAAAAGAATTCGAATTGGACAGCTAGCAATAGTTGTCAAGAAAATTTCCTTTTATTCAAATCTCCATATTTTCGAATTTTCCATTTCTCAGTTTTTTTCCTTATAAAAGAAAACCCTCCTAATAATTTAGGAGCAGCTTAACTTGTCTTCTTTCCTTGTAGTACGCAATGGCAGAATAAAATAGAGAAGCAACCGAAGCCATGATGGCCATGTTCACCACCCTCAAAACACAACTCGCATCAGTAGGCGAGAAATTGGAGCTCGTGGAGAGGCCTGTGAGATTCCAGGCCATAAGGCACGTGAGAGCTGAGCATGACCGTGCTGAGGGTCCTGGGCACCTTAGGACACGGCACGAATAGGAGGAGCCCCAGCCAGATGGAGATGAGGGCACACCACCTCATAACTATCACCATAGGCCGAGAGGACCTCCATGGCAACCAGAGGCAGAAGATGATGGCTTCGAGCCATATGGTCTTCACCAGAGACCAAGGATTCCTCCTAGACATCATGAGGATGGAGATGAACACGCCTACAACCGGGTAACTCATCCTGATGTTAAGCTAACTCCTCCAAGTTTTGCAGAAAAAGTAGACCCCGAGGCTTACCTAGATTGGGAGAGAAGAATGGATCATATCTTTGATCATTACAACCAACCAGGGCCTAGGAGAGTCTCAATGGCAGTAGCACAACTCACGGAAAATGCCCTCATCTGGTGGGATTGTGAGGTGTCTGACAGAATGAGGAAAAGAATGAGGCCCATAGACTCATGGGTCGACATGAAAGATGTCATGCGACAAAGGTTTGTTCCACCTTACTTTCATAGGGACTTGCAACGTCGTTTTTGTACTCTTAAGCAGGGTACCAGATCAGTAGAGGAGTACTATGAAGAGTTCGAGAAGCTAAGGAATAGGCTGGAGCTCAATGATGATGAAGAAGCGTTGATGGAACAATTATTGGATGGACTGCAAGAAAGAATCAGCCGCAAGGTGGAAAGGCAAATCTACAATGAGTTCAAAGACCTGTTCCACCTATCTGTCCAGGCTGAGCAGCACATCAAATGTAAGAGCCAAGACATCCGCAGCAAATTTGGTGAAGCATAATACATGACATCAAAGAGTTTAGATAGATTGGATTACTTGGACGCTTTGTTGTCTTTTTTTATGTCTCAAATTTGGTTAAAATATTGAAAATTTAGCTACCTTAACGTGGGCATTGGATTCATGTTATTCTAAGCTCTAAATCAAAAGTTTGAGACGATTTAGTGGGGACATGTCAAGCTGATTGGCCAGTTAATTTGATTATTGTAAACTATCATTGGTTCTCATTGAGTAAAGGCTTATAAATGAAACATAATGTATGGCATCACGTAGTTTGGATCGATTGGATTACATTTGTCACAAATTTTGTCAAAATATAGAAAATTTATATAGCTTAACGTGGGCACTGGAATCGTGTCATTATGAGCTCAAAATCAAAAGTTACGGACGATTTAGTGCGGACATATCAAGTTGATCGGCTAGTTAAAGTAATCATTCCAAACTGATCATTTGTGCTCATTGAGTACATGCTTATAAATGAAGCATAATGCATGGCATCACACAATTTGGATAGATTGAATTACTTGGATGCTTTGTCATATGTAGTTCTGTATCAAATTTTGTCACAATATAAAAAATTGAGCTAGCTTAACATGGGCATTGCATTCGTGTCATTATGAGCTTTAAATCAAAAGTTACAGACGATTTAGTGCGAACATGTCAAGGTTATCGGCCAATTAAAGTGATCATTCTAAAGTGATCAGTGGTACTCATTATGTATAGCCTAATGTAAATAGCTTAATGTGGGTATTGGATTCAAGTCATTCTGATCTATAAATCAAAAGTTATGGACGATTTAGTGGAGACATGACAACTTGATCGGCCAGTTTAAATTGTTATTCTAAACTGATCATTGGTGTTCATTGAGTAAAAGCTTAATAATGAAAAATAATGCATGGCATCACGCAGTTTGGGATGGATTGGATTACTTGGACGTTTTGTCGTACCTATTTATGTCTCCAATTTTGTCACAATATGGAAAATTGAGCTAGCTTAACGTGGGCATTGGATTCGTGTTATTATGAGATCTAAATCAAAGTTACAGACGATTTAGTGCGTACATGTCAAGTTGATCGGCTAGTTAATATGATTATTCTAAACTGATCATTCGTGATCATTGAGTAAAGACTTATAAATGAAGCACAAGGCATGGCATAACGCAGTTTGGGATAGATTGGATTATTTGAATGCTTTATCTTATCTAGTTCTGTCTCCTATTTTTTCACAATATAGAAATTTGAACTAGCTTAATGTGGGCATTGGATTCGTGTCATTCTGAGTTATAAATCAAAAGTTATGGACGATTTAGTGTGAAAATGTCAAGGTGATCGGCCAGTTAAAGTGATCATTCTAAACTAATCATTGGTGTTCATTAGGTAAAGGCTTACAAATGAAGCATAATATATGGCATCAAGAATTTTGTATAGATTAAATTAAATGGATGCTTTGTCGTCTCTATTTCAGTTTCAAATTTTGTCAAAATATAGAAAATTGAGCTAGTTTAACGTGGGCGTTGGATTCGTCTCATTTTGAGCTCAGATTCGAAAGTTAGGATGATTTAGTGCGGACATGTCAAGGTGATCGGCCAGTTAATATGATTATTCTAAACTAATCATTGGTGCTCATTGAGTAAAGGCTTATAAATGAAGCAAAAATGCATGCCATCACACAGTTTGGATAGATTGAATTACTTGGACACTTTGTCATATCTAGCTCTGTCTCAAAGTTTGTCACAATATAAAAAATTGAGATAGCTTAACATTGGCATTGGATTCGTGTCATTCTGAGCTCTAAATCAAAAGTTACAGATGGTTTAGTGCGGACATGTCAAGTTGACCGGCCAGTTAAAGTGATAATTCTAAACTGATCACTGGTGCTCATTAAGTAAAGGCTTATAAATGAAACATAATGCATGGCATCAAGCAGTTTGGATAGATTGGATTACTTGCGCACTTCTTCGTATCTATTTTTGTATCAAATTAATTGAAAATATAGAAAAGAAAGCTAGCTTAATGTGGGCATTGGATTCGTGTCATTCGGAGCTCTTAATCAAAAGTTACGGACGATTTAGTGCGGACATGTCAAGTTGGTCGGGCAGCTAAAGTGATCATTATAAACTGATCATTGGTTCTCATTGAGTAAAGGCTTATAAATGAGGCATAATGCATGGCATCACATAGTTTTGGATAGATTTGATTACTTGGACGCTTTGTCATATCTATTTTTGTCTCAAATTTTGTTATAATATAGAAAATTGAGCTACCTTAACGTGGGCATTGAATTCGTGTGTTTCTGAGTTGTAAATCGAAAGTTACACCCGATTTAGTGCGGACTTGACAAGTTGATCGGCCAGTTAAAGTGATCATTCTAAATTGATCACTGGTGCTCATTAAGTAAAGCCTTATAAATGAAGCATAAAGCATGGCATCACGCAGTTTGTGATAGGTTGGATTACTTGGACGTTTTTTGTCTCTATATCTGTCTCAAATTTTGTCAAAATATAGAAGACTGAGCTAGTTTAACGTTGGCACTGGATTCGTGTGTTTCTGAGCTCTAAATCAAAAGTTACACACGATTTAGTGCGGATATTTCTAGTTGATTCGATTGTTTCTGAGCACTAAATCAAAAGTTACACACGATTTGTGCACACATTTACAGTTAATCGGCCAGTTATAGTAATCATTCTAAAATGATCATTGGTGCTCATTGAGTAAAGACTTATAAATAAAGCAAAAGGCATGGCATAACGCAGTTTGGGATAGATTGGATTACTTGGATGCTTTATCGTATCTAGTTTTGTCTCATATTTTTTCAAAATTTAGAAATTTGAACCAGCTTAATCTGAGCATTGGATTCCTATCATTCTGAGTTATAAATAAAAAGTTGCGGACGATTGAGTTCGGAAAGGTCAAGGTGATCGGCCAGTTAAACTCATCATTCTAAACTTATCATTGGTGCTCACTAACTAAAGGCTTATAAATGAAGCATAATACATGGCATCAAGTAGTTTGGATAGATTAGATTACGTGGACGCTTTGTCGTCTATATTTCAGTCTCAAATTTTGTTGAAATATAGAAAATTGAGCAACCTTAACGTGGGCATTGGATTCGTGTCATTCTAAGCTCAAAATCGAAAGTTACGGATGATTTAGTGCGGACATATAAAGTTGATCGGCGAGTTAATATGATTATTCTAAACTGATCATTGTTGCTCATTGAGTAAAGGCTTATAAATGAAGCAAAATGCATGGCATCACACAGTATAAATAGATTGAATTACTTGGACGCTTTGTCATACCTAGTTATGTCTCAAGTTTTGTCACAGTATAAAAAATTGAGCTAGCTTAACGTGGGCATTGGATTCGTGTCATTCTGAGCTCTAAATCAAAAGTTACAGACGATTTAGTGCGGATATGTGAAGTTGTTCGCCCAGTTAAAGTGATCGCTCTAAACTGATCATTTGTGCTCATTAAGTAAAGGCTCATAAATGAAGCATAATGCATGGCATCAAGCAGTTTGGATAGATTGGATTACTTGGGCGCTTTGTCGTATCTATTTTGCATCAAGCAGTTTGACATTCGTGCGGACATGTCAAGTTGATAAGCCATTTAAAGTGATCATTCTAAATTGATCATTGGTGCTCATTGAGTAAAGGCTTATAAATGAAGCATAATGCATGGCATCACACAGTTTTGGATAGATTGGATTACTTGGACGCTTAGTTGTATCTATTTCTGTCTCCAATTTCGTTATAATATACAAAATTGAGCTAGATTAACGTGGGGATTGGATTCATATGTTTCTAAACTCTAAATCAAAAGTTACTGATAATTTAGTGCAGACATGTCAAATTGATCGGTCAGTTAAAGATATCATTCTAAACTGATTGTTGGTGGTGATTAAGTAAAGTCATATAAATAAAGCATAAAGCATGGCATCAAGGGTTTTGGGTACATTGCATTACTTTGACGCTTTGTCGTCTCTATTTCTGTCTCAAATTTTGTCAAAATATAGAAAATTGAGCTAGCTTTACGTGGAGATTGGATTCGTGTCATTCTGAGCTGTAAATCAAAAGTTACGTGCGATTTAGTGCATACATTCAAGTTGATCGGTCAGTTAAAGTGATCATTCTAAACTGATCATTGGTGCTCATTGAGTAAAGGCTTATAAATGGAACATAAGGCATGCCATCACGCAGTTTGGGATAGATTGGATTACTTGGACGTTTTGTCGTATCTAGTTCTATCTCAAATTTCTTCACAATATTGAAAATTGAACAAGCTTAATGTGGACATTGGATTCGTGTCATTCTACGCTATAAATCAAAAGTTATGGACGATTTAGTGTAGACATGATAAGTTGATCGGCTAGTTAAAATGATCATTCTAAATTGATCATCGGTGCTCATTTAGTAAAAGCATATAAATGAAAAACAATACATTGCATCATGCAGTTCGGGATGGATTAGATTACTTGGACGCTTTTTCGTATCTATTTTGGCCTCAAATTTGGTGATGATATAGAAGATTGTGCTAGCTTAACGTGGGCATTCGGTTCGTGTGTTTCTGAGCTCTAAATCAAAAGTTGTGGACGACTTAGTGCGTACATATCAATTTAATCAGACAGTTAAAATGATATATAAACTGATCATTTGTGGTCATTAAGTAAAGGCTTATAAATGAAGCATAAAGCATGACATCAAGGAGTTTGGATAGATTGGATTACTTGGACGCTTTGCCGTCTTTATTTTTGTCTGAAATTTGTCAAAATATTGAATACTGAGCTAGCTTAACGTCGGCATTGAATTAGTGTCATTATGAGCTCTAAATCAAAAGTTACGGATGATTTAGTGCGGATATGTCAAGTTGATCGGCCAATTAAAGTGATCATTCTAAACTAATCTTTGGTGCCCATTGGCTTATTAATGAAGCATAATGTATGGCTTCACATAGTTTTGGATTGATTGGATTACTTGGATGCTTTGTTGTATCTATTTCTGTCTCAAATTTTGTTACAATATAAAAATGAGCTAGCTTGATTTGGGCATTGGATTCATGTCATTCTGAGCTCAAAATCAAAAGTTACGGACGATTTAGTACGGACATGTCAAGTTGATCGGCCAGTTAATATGATTATTCTAAATTGATTATTGGTGCTCATTGACTAAAGGCTTATAAATGAAGCAAAATGCATGGCATCACACAGTTTGGATAGATTGAATTAATTGGACGCTTTGTCATTTCTAGTTCTGTCATTTCTAGTTCATGTTTATCGGCCAGTTAAAATGATCATTATAAAGTGATCATTGGTGCTCATTGATTAAAAGCTTAATAATGAAAAATAATGCATGGCATCAAGCAGTTTGGGATAGATTGGATTACTTGGAAGCTTTTTCCTATCTATTTCTGTCTCCAATTTTGTCAAAATATAGAAAATTGAGCTAGCTCTACGTGGGCATTGGATTCGTCTCATTCTGAGCTCTAAATCAAGAGATACGGACAATTTAGTGCGAACATATGAAGTTGATCGGCCAGTTAAATTGATCATTCTAAACTGATTACTGGTGCTCATTAAGTAAAGGCTCATAAATGAAGCATAATGCATGGCATCAAGCAGTTTGGATAGACTGGATTACTTGGGCGCTTTGTCGTATCTATTTCAGTCTCAAATTAAGTGAAAATATATAAAATTGAGCTACCTTAATGTGGTCATTGGATTCGTGTCATTCTGAGCTCAAAATCAAAAGTTACGAATGATTTAGTGCGGACAACTCAAGTTGATCGGCCAGTTAATATGATTATTCTAAACTGATCGTTGGTGCTCATTGACTAAAGGCTTATAAATGAAGCATAATTCATGGCATCACACAGTTTGGATAGATTGAATTACTTGGACGTTTTTTCATTTCTAGTTCTATCTCAAATTTTGTCACAATATAGAAATTTGAACTAGCTTAATTTGGGCACTGGATTCGTGCAATTCCGACCCATAAATCAAAAGTTATGCACGATTTAGTGGAGAAAAGACAAATTGATCGGCCAGTTGAAATGATCATTCTAAACTGATCATTGGTGCTCATTGAGTAAAAGCTTAAAATTGAAAAATAATGCATGGCATCACCCAGTTTGGGATGGATTGGATTACTTGGACGCTTTGTCGTATCTATTTTTGTCTCCAATTTTGTCAAAATATCGAAAACTGCGCTAGCTTTACGTGGGCATTGGATTCGTGTCATTCTGAGCTCTAAATCAAAAGTTACAGACGATTTAGTGTGTACATGACGAGTTGATCGACCAGTTAAAGTGATCATTCTAAACTGATCATTGGTGCTCATTGAGTAAAGGCTCATAAATGAAGCATAAGGCACGACATCACTCTGTTTGGGATATATTGGATTACTTTGATGCTTTGTCATATCTAGTTCTGTCTCAAATTTCTTCATAATATAGAAATTGTACTAGAATAATGTGGGCATTGGATTCGTGTCATTCTAATCTATAAGTCAAAAGTTATTGACGATTTTGTATAGACATAACAAGTTGATGAGCTAGTTAAAATGATTATTCTTAAATGATCATTGGTGATCATTTAGTAAAAGCTTATAAATGAAAAATAATGCATGGCATCACGCAGTTTGTGATGGATTAGATTACTTGGACCCATTTTTGTATCTATTTCTGTCTAAAATATTTGACAGTATAGAAAATTGAGCTAGCTTAATGTGGGCATTGGATTCTTGTGTTTCTGAGCTCTAAATCAAAAGTTATGAACGATTTAGTGCGGACATGTCAAGTTGTTCGTACAGTTAAAGTGATCATTCTAAAGAGATTATTGGTGGTCATTAAGTAAAGGCTTATAAATGAAGCATAAAGCATTGCATCGAGGAGTTTTGATAGATTGGATTACTTGGACGCTTGGTCATCTCTATCTCTATCTCAAATTTTGAAAAATATAGAAAATTGAGCTAGCTTAACATGGGCATTGGATTGGTTCCATTCGGAGCTCTAAATCAAAAGTTACGGATGATTTTGTGCGGACATGTCAAGTTGTTCCGCCAGTTAAAGTGATCATTCTAAACTGATCATTGATGCCCATTGAGTAAAGGCTTATAAATGAAGCATAATGCATGGCTTCACACAATTTTTGATAGATTGGAATTCTTGGATGCTTTGTTGTTTCTATTTCTGTCTCAAATTTTTTTACAATATAGAAAATTGAGCTACCTTAACGTGGGAATTGGATTTGTGTCATTCGGAGCTCTAAATCAAAAGTTACAGACGATTTAGTGCGGACATGTGTCAAGTTGATCGGCCAATTAATATGATTATTCTAAACTGATCATTGGTGCTCATTGAGTAAAAGCTTATAAATGAAGCACAATGCATGGCATCACGTAGTTTGGGATAGATTCGATTACTTGGACGCTTTGTCATCTCAACTTCCATCTCAAACTTTGTCAAAATATAGAGAATTTATCTAGTTAACTTGGGCACGTAATCGTGTCATTCCGAGCTCAGAATCAAAAGATACGGACGATTTAGTGTGGACATGTCAAGTTGATCGGCCAGTTAATATGATTATTCTAAACTGATCATTTGTGCTAATTGAGTAAAGGCTTATAAATGAAGCATAATGCGTGGCATCACATAGTTTTGGATAGATTAGATTACTTGAACGCTTTGTCATGTCTACGTTTTCCTCAAATTTGATTAAAAAATCAAAACTTGAGCTAGCTTAACGTGGGCATTGGATTCGTCTCATTCTGAGCCCTAAATCAATATTTACGTACGATTTAGAGCTGAAATGTCAATTTAATCGGGAAGTTAAAGTGCTCATTCTAAACTGATCATTGGTGCTCATTGAGTAAAAGCTTATAAATGAATCAAAATGCATGGCATCACACAGTTCCGATAGATTGAATCACTTGGACACTTTGACATTTCTAGTTATGTCTCAAATTTTGTCACAATATAGAAACTTGAACTAGATTAATGTACGCACTGGATTCCTATCACTGACCTATAAATAAAAATTTATGCACGATTTAGTGGAGACATGACAAGTTGATCGGCGAGTTAAAATGATCATTCTAAACTGATCATTGGTGCCCATTGAGTAAAAGCTTAATAATGAAAAATAATGCATGGCATCACGCAGTTTTGTATGGATTGGATTACTTTGACGCTTTGTCGTATCTATTTCTGTCTCTAGTTTTGCCAAAATATAGAAAATTAAGCTAGCTTTATGTGGGCATTGGATTCGTGTCATTATGAGCTCTAAATCAAAATTTACGGACGATTTAGTGTGGACATGTCGAGTTGAACGGCCAGTTAAAGTGATCATTCTAAAATGATCATTGGTGCTCATTGCGTAAAGGCTTATAAATGAAGCATAATGCATGACATCACACAATTTTGGATAGATTGGATTACTTGGATGCTTTGTCGTGTCTATTTTTGTCTCAAATTTTGTTACAATAACGAACATTGAGCTAACTTAACATGGGCATTTGATTCATGTCATTCTGAGCTCTAAATGAAAAGTTACGGACGATTTAATGCAGACATGTCAAGTTTAATGGCCAGTTAAAGTGATAATTTAAACTGATCATTGGTGCTGATTAAGCTAAGGCTTATAAATGAAGTAAATTGTATGGCATCAATCAGTTTGGATAGATTGGCTTACTTGGACGTTTTTTCGTCTGCATTTCTGTTTCAAATTTTGTCACAATATAGAAAATTGAGATAGCTTAACATGGGCATTGGATTCGTGTCATTCTGAGGTTTAAATCAAAAGTTACGGACTATTTAGTGCGGACATGTTAAGTTGATTGGCCAGTTAAAGTGATCATTCTAAACTGAGCATTGGTGCTCATTGAAGCATAATACATAACATCACACAATTTTAGATAGATTGGATTAATGGAACGCTTTATCGTATCTGTTTATGTCACACATTTTGTTACAACATCGAATATTGAGCTTGCTTAACGTGGGCATTGGATTCGTGTGCTTCTCAGCCCGAAATCGAAAGTTACACACGATTTAGTGCATACATATCAAGTTGATCGGCCACTTAAATTGATCATTCTAATCTGATCATTGGTGTTTATTAGGTAAAGACTTATAAATGAAGCATAAAGCATGGCATCACGCAATTTGGGATAGATTGGATTACTTGGATGTTTTGTGTCTTTAAGTCTGTCTCAAATTTTGTCAAATTATAGAAAATTGTGCTAGCTTAATGTGGGCATTGGATTCGTGTCATTCGGATCTCTAAATCAAAAGTTACAAATGATTCAGTGCGACATGTAAAGTTCATCTGCCAATTAAAGTGATCATTCTAAAGTGATCATTGGTGCTCATTGAGTAAAAACTTATAAATGAAGCTTAAGGCATGGCATCACACAGTTTGAGATAGATTGGATTACTTGGATGCTTTGTCCTATCTAGTTTTGTCTCAAATTTTGTCATAATATAGAAAATTGAACTACCTTAATGTGGGCATTGGATTCGTGTCATTCTAAGTTGTAAATAAAAAGTTATGGACGATTTAGTGCAAACCTGACTAGTTGGTCGGCCAGTTAAAATGATCATTCTAAACTGATCAATGGCGCTCATATAGTAAAAGCTTATAAACGAAAAATAATGCATGGCATCACGAAGTTTGGGAAGGCTTGGATTACTTGGACGCTTAGTCGTATCTATTTCTATCTCAAATTTTGTCATAATATAGAAAATTGACCTAGATTAACTTGGGCATTGGATTTGTGTCATTCTGACCTCTGAATCAAAAGTTATGGAAGATTTAGTGTGGATATGTCAAGTTGATTGGACAGTTAAAGTGATCATTCTAAACTGATGATTGGTGCTCATTCAGTAAAGGCTTATAAATGAAGCATAATGCATAGGATCAAGTAGTTTGGATAGATTGGATTACTTGGATGTTTTGTCGTCTCTATCTCGGTCTCTAATTTTTTCAAAATATAGAAATTTGGCCTAGCTTAACGTGGACATTGTATTCGTATCCTTCTGAGCTCTAAATCAAAAGTTACGGACAATTTAGTGCGGACATGTCAAGTTGATCGGCCAGTTAAAGTGATCATTCTAAACTGATCAAGTGTTCTCATTGAGTAAAGGCTTATAAATGAAGCATATGGCATGGCATCACGCAATTTGGGAGAGATTGGATTATTTGTATATAGTTCGGTCTCAAATTTGGTCACAATATAGAAAATTGAACTGGCTTAATGTGGGCATTGGATTCGTGTCATTCTAAGCTATAAATCAAAAGTTATGGACGATTTAGTGCATACATGATAAATTTATGGGCTAGTTAATATGATCATTATAAACTAATCATTGGTGCTCGTTTAGTGAAAGTTTATAAATGAAAAATAATGCATTACATCACACAGTATGGATTGGATTACTTGAATGCTTTTTCGTATCTATATCTATCTCAAAGTTTGTCCCAATATAGAAAATTGTGCTACCTTATCGTAGACATTGGATTCGTGTCATTCGGAGCTCTAAATCAAAAGTTACGACCGATTTAGTGTGGACATGTCAAATTGATTGGCCAGTTAAAGTGATCATTCTAAACTAATCATTGGTGCTCATTATAAATGAAGTATAATGCATGGCATCAAGGAGTTTGGATACATTGGATTACATGGACGCTTTGTCATCTCTATTTTTCTCTCAAATTTTGTCAAAATATAGAAAATTGAGCTTGCTTAATGTATGCATTGAATTCGTGTCATTCAGAGCTCTAAATCAAAAGTTACAAACAATTTAGTGCGGACATGTGTCAAGGTTAATATGATTATTCTCAACTTAACATTGGTGCTCATTGAGTAAAAGCTTATAAATGAAGCACAATGCATGGCATCACGTAGTTTGGGATAGATTCGATTACTTGGACACTTTTTCGTCTCTACTTTAATCTCAAATTTTGTCAAAATATAGAAAATTTATCTAGCTTAACGTGGACACTGTATTCATGTCATTCTGAGCTCAGAATCAAAAGTTAAAAATGATTTAGTGCGGACATGTCAAGTTGATCGGCCAGTTAATATGATTATTCTAAACTGATCATTGGTGCTCATTGAGTAAAGGCTTATAAATGAAGCATAATGCATGGCATCACATAGTTTTGGATAGATTGGATTACTTTGACTCTGCGTCATATCTATTTTTAATCAAATTTTGTTACAATATTGAAAATTAAGCTAGCTTAACATGGGTATTGGATTCGTCTCATTCTAAGCCCTAAATAAAAATTTGCAGATGAATTAAAGCTGACATGTCAAATTGATCGGCCAGTTAAAGTGATCATTCTAAACTAATCATTGGTGCTCATTGAGTAAAAGCTTATAAATGAAGCATATGGCATGGCATCACGCAATTTGGGAGAGATTGGACTACTTGGACACTTTCTTCTTTCTAGTTCGGTTTCAAATTTTGTCACACTATAGAAAATTGAACTTGCTTAATATGGGCATTAGATTCGTCTCTTTCTAATCTATAAATCAAAAGTTATGGACGATTCAGTGCAGACATGACAGGTTGATCGGCAAGTTAAAATGATCATTATAAAATGATCATTTGTGCTCATTTATAAAAGATTATAAATGAAAAATAATGCTTGACATCACATAGTTTGGGATGGATTAGATTACTTGGACGTTTTTTCGGATCTACTTCTGTCTCAAATTTTGTCACAATATAGAAAATTGTGCTAGCTTATCGTAGGCATTGGATTCGTGTCATTCGGAGCTCTAAATCAAAAGTTACGACCAATTTAGTGCGGACAAGTCAAATTGATTGGCCAGTTAAAGTGATCATCATAAACTGATCATTGGTGCTCATTAAGAAAAGGGTTATAAATGAAGCATAATGCATGGCACCAAGGAGTTTGGATACAATAGATTACATGGACACTTTATCGTCTCAATTTCTGTCTCAAATTTTGTTAATATGTAGAAAATTGAGCTAGCTTAGCGTATGCACTGGATTCGTGTCATTCGGAGCTCTAAATAAAAAGTTACAGACGATTTAGTGTGGACATGTGTCAAGTTGATCTGCCACTTAATATGAGTATTCTAAACTGATCATTGGTGCCCATTGAGTAAAACCTTATAAATGAAGCACAATGCATGGCATCAACTAGTTTGGGATAGATTCGATAACTTGGACGCTTTGTCATCTCTACTTTCGTCTCGAATTTTGTCAAAATATAGAAATATTATCTAGCTTAATGTGGGCACTGTATTCGTGTCATTCTGAGCTCAAAATTAAAAGTTAAGGACGATTTAGTGGGGACATGTCAAGTTGATCACCCAGTTAATATGATTATTCTAAACTGATCATTGTTGCTCATTGAGTAAAGGCTTATAAATGAAGCATCATGCATGGCATCACATAGTTTTGGATAGATTGGATTACTTGGACGATTTGTCGTGTCTATTTTTTCTCAAATTTCGTTACAATATCGAAAATTAAGCTAGCTTAACGTGGGCATTGGATTCGTCTCATTCCGAGCCCTCAATCAAAATTTATAGACGATTTAG
The DNA here is from genome assembly GCA_018901945.1 of Pugionium dolabratum. Lineage (NCBI taxonomy): Eukaryota > Viridiplantae > Streptophyta > Magnoliopsida > Brassicales > Brassicaceae > Pugionium > Pugionium dolabratum. The sequence goes on from JAEVFF010000270.1 coordinate 206,277, forward strand.
AGCAGACATGTCAAGTTAATTTGCCAGTTAAAGTGATCATTGTAAACTGATCATTGGTGCTCAATGAGTAAAAGTTTATAAATGAAGCACAATGCATGGAATCACGCAGTTTGGGATAGATTCAATTACTTGGACGCTTTCTCGTCTCTACTTCTGTATCCATGTTTTTCAAAATATAGAAAATTTATCTAGCCTAACGTGGGCAATGTATTCGTATCATTCTGAGCTCAAAATCAAAGGTTACTAACGATTTAGTGCGGATATGTCAAATTGATCGGCCAGTTAATATGATTATTCTAAACTGATCATTGGTGCTCATTGATTAAAGGATTATAAATGAAGCATAGTGCATGACATCACACAGCTTTAGATAGATTGGATTACTTGGACGCTTAGTCATATCTATTTTTGTCTCAAATTTTGTTACAGTATCAAAAATTGAACTAGCTTAACGTGGGCATTGGATTCGTGTCATTCTGAGCTCTAAATGAAAAGTTACGCACGATTTAGTGAGGACATGTCAAGTTTAGTGGCCAGATAAAGTGATCATTTAAACTGAACATTGGTGCTGATTAAGCTAAGGCTTAGAAATGAAGCATATTGCATGGCATCAAGCAGTTTGGATAGATTGGATTACTTGGATGCTTTATCGTCTCTATTTCTGTTTCAAATTTTGTCACAATATAGAAAATTGAGGTAGCTTAACGTGGGCATTGGATTCGTGTCATTCTGAGCGTAAATCAAACGTTACAGACAATTTAGTGCGCACATGTCAAGTTGATCGTCCGATTATAGTGATCATTGTAAACTGATCATTGGTGCTTATTTAGTAAAGGCTTATAAATGAAGCATAAGGCATGACATCACGCAGTTTGGGATAGATTGGATTACTTGGACGCTTTGTCGTATCTAGTTTTGTCCCAAATTTTGTCACAATATATAAAATTGAACTAGCTTAATGTGGGCATTGGATTCGTGTCATTCTAAGCCATAAAATAAAAGTTATGGACGATTTAGTGCTGACAAGAGAAATTGATGGGCCAGTTAAAATGACCATTATAAACTGATCATTGGTGCCATTTATTAAAAGCTTATAAATGAAAAATAATGCATTGCATCACGCACTTTGGCATGGATTGGATTACTTGGACACTTGGTCGTATTTATATCTGCTTCAAATTTTGTCACAATATAGAAAATTGTGCTAGCTTATCGTAAGCGTTGGATTCGTAACATTCAGAGCCTAAATCAAAAGATACGACCGATTTATTGCAGATAAGTCAAATTGATTGGCCAGTTAAAGTGATCATTCTAAACTGATCATTGGTGCTCATTAAGAAAAGGGTTATAAGTGAAGCATAATGCATGGCATCAAGGAGTTTGGATACAACAGATTACATGGACGCTTTGTCATCACAATTTCTGTCCCAAATTTTGTTAAAATATAGAAAATTGAGCTAGCGTAGCGTATGCACTGGATTCATGGCATTCGGAGTTCTAAATAAAAAGTTACAGACGATTTAGTGTGGACTTGTGTCAAGTTGATCTGCCACTTAATATGATTATTATAAACCGATCATTGGTGCTCATTGAGTAAAAGCTTATAAATGAAGCACACTGCATGGCATCACGTAGTTTGGGATAGATTCGACTACTTGGACACTTTGTCGTCTCTACTTCCGTCACAAATTTAGTCAAAATATAGAACATTTATCGAGCTTAACGTGGGCACTGTATTCGTGTCATTCTGAGCTCATAATCAAAAGTTACAGACAATTTAGTGCGGAAATGTCAAGTTGATCGGCCAGTTAATATGATTATTGTAAATTGATCATTGGTGCTAATTAAGTAAAGGCTTATAAATGAAGCATAATGCATGGCATCACATAGTTTTGGATAGATTGGATTACTTGGACGCTCCATCGTGTCTATTTTTTCTCAAATTTTGTTACAATATCCAAAATTGAGCTAGGTTAACATGGGCATTGGATTCGTCTCATTCTGAGCCCTAAATCAAAATTTACTGACGATTTAGAGCGGAAATGTCAAGTGAATCGGCCAGTGAAAGTGATCATTCTAAACTGATTACTGGTGCTCATTGAGTAAAAGCTTATAAATGAAGCACAATGCATGGAATCACACAGTTTGGGATAGATTTAAATACTTGGACGCTTTGTCGTCTCTATTTCCATCTTAAATTTTGTCAAAATATAGAAAATTTATCTAGCATAACGTGGGCATTGTATTCGTGTCATTCATAGCTCAAAATCAAAGGTTACTGATGATTTAGTGCGGACATGTCAAGTTGATCGCCCGGTTAATATGATTATTCTAAACTGATCATTGGTGTTCACTGAGTAAAGGCTTATAAATGAAGCATATGGCATGGCATCCCGCAATATGGGAAAGATTGGATTACTTGGACGCTTTGTTGTGTCTAGTTAGGTCTCAAATTTTGTCACAATATAGAAAATTGAACTAGCTTCATGTGGGCATTGGATTCGTGTCATTCTAAGCTATAAATCAAAAGTTATGGACGATTTAGGGCAGACATGACAAGTTGATCGCCCAGTTAAAATGATCATTATAAACTGATCATTGGTGCTCATTTAGTAAAAGCTTATAAATGAAAAATAATGTGTGGCATCACACAGTTTGAGATGGATTGAATTACTTGGACATTTTGTTGCATCTATTTCTATCTCAAATTTTGTGATAATATAGAAAATATAGCTAGCTTAACGTATGCATTGGATTCGTGTCATTCGGAGTTCTAAATCAAAAGTTACAGATGATTTAGTGCGGACATGTCAAGTTGATTGGCCAATTAAAGTGATCATTCTAAACTGATCATTGGTGCTCATTAAGTTAAGGCTTAAAATGAAGCATAATGCATAGTATCAAGTAGTTTGGATAGATTGGATTACCTGGACGAATTGTCGTCTCTATTTTGGTCTCTAATTTTTTCAAAATATAGAAAATTGAGCTAGCTTAACGTGGACATTGTATTCGTGTGCTATTGAGCTCTAAATACAAAGTTATGGACGATTCAGTGTGGACATGTCAAGTTTATCGGCCAGTTAAAGTGATCATTGGTGCTCATTGAGTAAAGGCTTATAAGTGAAGCATAAGGCATGGCATCACGCAGTTTGGGATAGATTGGATTACTTGGACGCTTTGTTGTATCTAGTTTTGTCGCAAATTTTGTCATATTATAGAAAATTGAACTAGCTTAATGTGGGCATTGGATTCGTGTCTTTCTAAGCTATAAATCAAAACTTATGGACGATTTAATCCAGACATGACAAATTGATGGGCTAGTTAAAATGATTATTATAAACTGATCATTGGTGCTCATTTAGTAAAAGGTTATAAATGAAAAATAATGCATTGCATCACGCTGTTTGGCATGGATTGGATTACTTGGATAATTTGTCGTATATATTTCTGTCTCAAATTTTATCCCAGTATAGAAAATTGTGCTAGCTTATCGTAGGCATTGGATTCGTGTCATTCTGAGCTCTAAATCAAAAGTTACGACCGATTTAGTACGTACATGTCAAATTGATTGGCCAGTTAAAGTGATCATTCTAAGCTGATTATTGGTGCTCATTAAGACAAGGCTGATAAATGAAGCATAATGCATGGCATTAAGGAGTTTGGATACATTGGATTACATGGAAGCTTTGTCGTCTCTATTTCTATCTCAAATTTTGTCAAAATATAGAAAATTGAGCTAGTTTAACATATGCACTGTATTCGTGTCATTCGAAGCTATAAATCAAAAGTTACTGACGATTTTGTGCGGACATGTGTCAAGTTAATCGGCCAGTTAATAGGATTATTCTAAACTGATCATTGCTGATCATTGAGTAAAAGCTTATAAATAAAAAACAATGCATGGCATCAACTAGTTTGGAATAGATTCGATTACTTGGACGCTTTGTCGTCTTTACTTCCGTCTCAAATTTTGTCAAAATATAGAAATTTTTCTAGCTTAACATGGGCATTGTAATTGTGTCATTGCGAGCTTAGAATCAAAAGATACGGACGATTTAGTGTCGTCTCAACTTCTATCTCAAATTTTTCAAAATAAAGAAAATTTATCTAGCCTAACGTGGGCGTTGTACTTGTGTCATTCTGAGCTCAAAATCAAAGGTTACTGACGATTTAGTGTGGACATGTCAAGTTGATCGGCCAGTTAATTTGATTATTCTAAACTGATCATTGGTGCTCATTGATTAATAGCTTATAAATGAAGCATATTGGATGTCATCAAGAAGATTGGATTACTTGGACGCTTTGTCATCTCTATTTCTGTTTCAAATTTTATTACAAAATAGAAAATTGAATTAGCTTAACGTGGGCATTCGATTCGTGTCATTCTGAGCTCTAAATCAAAAGTTACAGACGATTTAGTGTGGACATATCAGGTTGATCGGCCAGTTAAAGTGATCATTCTAAACTGATCATTGGTTCTCATTGAGAAAAGACTTATAAATGAAGCATAATACATAACATTACACAGTTTTGGATAAATTGGATTAAGTGGACAGTTTATCGTATCAATTTCTTACTCAAATTTTGTTACAACATAGAAAATTGAGCACGCTTAACATGGGCATTGGATTTGTTTGTTTCTGAATAATAAATCAAAAGTTACACACGATTTAGTGTGGACATGTCAAGTTGATCGGCCAGTTAAAGTGATCATTCTAAACTGATCATTGGTGCTCACTGAGTAAAGACTTACAAATGAAGCATAATGCATAACATCACTCAGTTTTGGATAGATTGGATTCCTTGGACGCTTTATCATATCTATTTCTGTCTGAAATTTTGTTACAATATAGCAAATTAAGCTTCATTAACTTGGGCATTGGATTCATGTGGTTTTGAGGTCTAAATCGAAAGTAACACAAGATTTAGTGCGGACATTTCAACTTGATCAGCCAATTTAAGTGATCGCTCTAAACTGATCATTGGTGCTCATTAGATAAAGGCTTATAAAGGAAACATAAAGCATAGCATCATGCAGTCTGGGATAGATTTGATTACTTGGATGCTTTGTGACTCTAAATCTGTCTCAAATTTTGTCACAAGATAGAAAATTGTGCTAGCTTAACGTGGGCATTGGATTCGTGTAATTCAGAGCTCTAAATCAAAAGTTATGGATGAATTAGTGCGACATGTCAAGTTGATTTACCAGTTAAAGTGATCATTCTAAACTGATCATTGGTGCTCATTGAGTAAAATTTTATAAACGAAGCCTAAGGCATGACATCACACAGTTTGAGATAGATTTGATTACTTGGAGGCTTTGTCGTATCTAGTTCTGTCTCAACTTTTGTCACAATAAAGATAATTGAACTAGCTTAATGTGGGCATTGGATTCATGTCACTCTAAGCTATAAATAAAAAGTTATGGATATTTTAGTGCAGATATGACAAGTTGATCGGTCAGTTAAAATGATCATTATAAACTGATCATTGGTGCTCATTTAAAAAAAGCTTATAAAAGAAAAATATTGCATGACACCACGAAGTTTGGGATGGATTGGATTTTTAGGACGCTTTGTTGAATATATTTCTGTCTCAAATTTTGTCATAATATAAAATTGAGCTAGCTTAACATGGGCATTAGATTCATGTCATTCTGAGCTCTAAATCAAAAGTTACGGACGATGTAGTGCGGACATGTCAAGTTGATTGGCTAGTTAAAGTGATCATTCTAAACTGATCATTGGTGCTCATTAAGTAAAGGCTTATAAATGAAGCATAATGCTTGGTACCAAGTAGTTTGGATAGATTCGATTACTTGGATGCTTTGTCATCTCTATTTCGGTCTCTATTTTTTTCAAAATATAGAAAATTGAGCTAGCTTAACGTAGACATTGTATTTGTGTCCTTCAGAGCTCTAAATCAAAAGTTACGAACGATTTAGTGCGGACATGTCAAGCTGATCGGCCAGTTAAAGTGATTATTCTAAACTGATCATTGGTTCGCATTGAGTAAAAGCTTATAAATGAAGCATATGGCATGGCATCACGCAATTAGGGATAGATTGGATCACTTGGACGCTTTTGATGCGAACCTCCCAAGGAATGCACTTCTGGATGCGGTTGAGATAGGCTTTGCAACAGAATGAATCGAAATTCAATCTGTTCAAAAAGTTTTGGATTGAAGGGTCACACAGTAGCTGCGGAAAGACTACTGATTTACCTAAGATAGTAGCTTAGATATTACACACTAAGGCTACTAAATGTTGACTGAAGGATATTACACACCAACAATCAGATTAAGAAGAGAATCACTCTCAAACTTAAGAAAAGAAGCTGTTTTTATTTGAAAAGTTGAATGATCAAGTTTACAACTGAAAGCCCCTATTTATACTATAAGGGGACGTAAATATGAGGAGCCTACAACATTAAATTGGTTACAATTACAGGGGAAGACTTGACCAAAGACCTTGACCAAAGACCTTGACTTCATTAACTCTTATTTTACCTATGAATGTAGACACTTTCCCCCCCTTTGGTGATGCCAATTTTCAGCATTTTTAATTGAAGTCCTTTTGATTTTAAACAACAAATTGGGCTGGTTGTAATGTGATTCATTTGCCTCATTAAAAACCTTACCAAGAAAACCCAATGGGAGAAAACTTGGATAAGGGAAAAAGAGTACAAATGGATCACATACCCATTTGTATGCTGTCTTGAGCTTGTACTAAAATCAGAGTGCTTTTAGGCACTTCTCCATTCAAGCTCAAGTGAATTTGTTGTGCATTCTCCTTGTTGAGCATGCAGCTGATTGCCTCTTTGAGTTTCTTGGCTTTGGCTCGGGTTAATGGTCCAGCTGGTAGTGCAAGAGATTCTTCATGTTCCACTGGTTCATTCCTAGTCATGAGCTTCTCCTTTTGTGTGCTTTCCATGCTCGTATCATCCCCCTCCTCTTGAAAAGGATTTGACCTCAAATCAGGTTCATCTGCAATGAAAGGCACAAGATCAGAAATATTGAAGCTTGAACTCACATTATACTTACCTTGAAGATCAATTTGGTAGGCGTTGTTGCTGATCTTTTGAACTATCTTGAAAGGTCCATCAATTCTCGGTGTAAGTTTGGATTTTCTTTCAGCTGGAAATCTTTCTTTCCTCAAGTGAACCCACACGAGGTCTCCCACCTCAAATACCATTTCACGTCTTCCTTTGTTGGCCTTTCTTACATATTGTTGGGTTCTCATGGATCTGTTTAACAATCTCAGCTTTTCTTTTTCCATCAATACTAGCTCTTTCACTTAAAGGCAAAGGGGTTATATCCAAAGGAGATAAAGGATTGAAACCATACACAATTTGAAAAGGAGAATACTTAGAAGCAGAATGTACAGAATGGTTATATGCAAATTCAGCATGTGGTAAACATTCTTCCCATGTTCTAAGATTTCGTTTGATTAATGCACGCAATAAAGTAGACAAGGTTCTATTAACTACTTCAGTTTGACCATCTGTTTGTGGGTGACATGTTGTAGAGAATACCAACTTAGTTCCTAACTTAGACCAAAGAGTTTTCCAAAAGTAACTCAAGAACTTAGTGTCTCTATCAGAAACTATGGTCCTAGGCATTCCATGCAAGCGAACTACCTCTTTAAAGAACAGATTGGCTATATGCAATGCATCATCAGTCTTGGTGACAGGCTATAAAATGAGCAATCTTAGAGAATCTATCAACCACAACAAAGATAGAATCCTTTCCTGTCTTAGTTCTAGGCAAACCAACCACAAAGTCCATTGATATGTCAATCTATGGATGAGTAGGAATGGGTAAAGGAGTGTACAAACCGTGGGGTTGAACCTTAGATTTAGCCTGCTTGCATGTGGCACACCTTGCACAGATTCTTTCTAAGTCTCTCTTCATGTGTGGCCAATGGAAATGATCTTGCATTACTTTAAGAGTTTTGGCAACTCCAAAATTCCCCATCAGTCCTCCTCCATGAGCTTCCCTAACTAGCAAGTCTCGAATAGAACAGTTAGGCACACATAATCTATTATCATAAAATAGGAATCCTTCATGATGGTAATATTTTCCTGAAGCAAACTTTCTGCTAGCAATGTACACGTCTTTAAATTCAGGATCAGTTTCATATAGCTCTTTAAGTTGTTCAAAACCTAACAACTTAGCATCAAGAGTAGAGATTAAGGCATACCTCCGTGACAATGCATCTACCACAACATTCTCTTTACCTTGTTTGTATTTAATGAGATACGGAAATGTTCCAATGAACTCAACCCACCGTGCATGCCTTTTGTTCAGCTTCTGTTGGCCCTTTAAGTGCTTAATTGACTCATGATCAGTGTGAATCACGAACTCCTTAGGCCACAAGTACTGTTGCCAAGTTTGCAAGGCACGGACCAAGGCATACAATTCCTTGTCATATGTTGGATAGTTGAGGGTGGCTCCTCCAAGTTTCTCACTGAAATAGGCTATAGGTTTCTTATCGTGCATCAAAACAGCTCCAATACCTATACCAGAAGCATCACATTCTATCTCAAAGCTTTTACGAAAATCAGGTAAAGATAGAAGAGGTGCATGTGTAAGCTTTTCTTTCAAAGCTTGGAATGAGCTTTCTTGAGCTTGTCCCCATTTGAATCCTACGTCTTTCTTGATTACTTCCGTAAGTGGGGCAGCAATAGTGCTAAAATCCTTGACAAAGCGTCTATAGAAGCCAGCTAGCCCATGGAAACTTCTCACTTCTCCTACTGTTTTTGGACTTGGCCATTCCTTAATAGCTTTGACCTTCTCCTCATCAACCTTAATACCATCTGCACTTATAACAAAGCCTAGGAACACAATGTTATCTGTACAAAAAGTGCATTTCTTAAGATTGGCATATAGTTTTTCTTTTCTAAGAACGCTTAGAACCGATGTCAAATGACTAGCATGCTCTTCTAGATTCTTGCTGTAGATTAAGATGTCATCAAAGTATACTACAGCAAAGACTCCTATGAATGCTCTAAGAACATGATTCATCAACCTCATGAAAGAACTAGGTGCATTTGTTAACCCAAATGGCATGACTAACCATTCATATAATCCATGCTTAGTTTTAAATGCAGTTTTCCATTCATCCCCTTCTTTCATGCGTATTTGATGGTACCCACTCTTAAGATCTATCTTAGAAAAGATTCTGGAACCATGCAATTCATCAAGCATGTCATCTAACCTAGGGATTGGATGGCGATACTTTACCGTAATGTTGTTGATTGCTCTACAATCAACACACATGCGCCTGCTGCCATCTTTCTTTGGCACAAGTAGAACTGGCACAGCACAAGGACTCATTCTCTCCCTGATGTAGCCCTTCTCCATTAGCTCATTAACTTGCCTTTGCAGCTCCTTAGTCTCAACGGGGTTGGTTCTATAAGCTGGTCTATTTGGTAGTGAGGCTCCATGTAACATCCTGGGCCTAAATTTAAACCATGAAGTCCACATAAATTGAAGTGAGGGTATAACGGACAATTGTTCTGAAACCCTAATTAACCCTAATGGCTATATAAGACGTCGTCAAAGGGGATTAGAGGCAGCCGCGCATCAGAAACAAAAAGCAAGAAGAAAGAGAGAGATTTCGACAGATCCAAAGGGTAGAAAGTTCAGCGTTGGAGAGCCACGGTGTTCGTGTGTACCATCGTCGGAGGAAAAGAAATCTATGCACGACCGACGATTCCAACATTCCATGAACCCAGGTTTCGCAGTGAGGTGAGACATGACCTATGATTTTCATTATACAATTATGTATATGTATTTTGATGAGTACTTCATTTAGGGAGGAAATTAGAGGTTGAAATCATGTGTGGTGTTAGAGTTTTAATTAATTGTTGCAAGAATTAAGGGTGTTTTTATCAGGAAAAATGAGTTAAAACTATTAGGGATTTATTAAATAATAAATAAATAAATATTAAAAAGATAATAGGAATGTGGTGATCTACTTGTGTGGTGTGGTGGGAGAAAATAGTAGAAATATTATGTTAATTTATTATTTTAATGGAGATTATTATGTTGACTTAATTATTAAAAAAGATAAATTATTATGTGTTGGTTTATTGGTTAAGGATACTAAATTATTTATGGTGGATTATGGTATAGTAAAATGAACCATAATCAATTAATTAACTGAAATAAACTAATATAATTATTAGATAAATATTAAACATTAGTCTAAGCAAGTATAATGGTTGATTCATTAATGTGGGAATAAATTTCTGGTGAATATGATATTCACGTAACGCGGGTATGGTGGAATCGAGTAACGTTAGTTGGTTTAACTACGTGATGGGTGTTGGGCTACGACAACAGCGGTGTTGAGTCGTAGTTCATTAACGGCTGGCAGGCCGGAAACAACCGTCGACGTGACGGGAGCTCGACGTGAGCGAATAGCCCGACGTGGCCGTGGTGTTAAGCCGACGTGGCTTTGGGGGTTCCGAATCCTTAAACCGACGTGGTTAGGGATGAGGAGGAGTGGTTGTGACTTAGACAAACACGGTTTAAATACATATATCTTGGTAGTATTTGTGTCGACTTTTGTGGAATCAATCGTGCTAGTTTCATTCCTAAATAAAGTAATTATCAAAATTATATATATACTTGTATAATGGAAATATGTGGGTAGGCGTGATTGTTTCACTGAGTAATTATGTTACTCATGCCTCCTTTTGGATGCAGATGAGTTCGAGCAATAGTGATGCAGTGACTCGGGGTGGTGCTACGTTTTGGGAATTTTTAAACATTATTTATATATTTTTATTTTGAATCTTGAGTATCGTTAGATTTTTTTTTTAAAGGTTATTTTTTTATGTTTTTTTTAATAATTTTATACTTGGGTTTGACGAGAATTCTTTTAATAAAAAGAATTATCACTTATACTTTATATGAGATTTCAAATAAATTTTAAGTTAAGTACGAGGCGATGACACGTGTCATGTATTTTGAAGACGGGTGTTACAATTTTGGTATCAGAGCGAGGTTGCTACTCCGGTTCTGATCCGGAGAGCTTTGTTTTAAAGTTTTAGTAGTTAAAAAAAAAGTATTTTCAATGGGGGAGCACCACTCAGAGTAACTTGCGTGAAGTCATTTAAATTTCGTTGATTTATAATACTATTGTAGTGTAATGTGTGAATCGAGTGTTTATGTGGAAAATATGTCGCCGAGGATTGTTATTCGTAGGACTTATTTACGTATTGGAGATCGTCAGCGAGACTATAATGGTTGGCCACTTGAGCAGGAAGGTGTTGCTCCAACTCAACAACCAGCCGTTGTTGCTCTAGTGGTGGATTATGCAGTGCTAAATGCAGCTGTGATGTGAGAAATGCGTGAGGCGTTAGCGTTTTAGTTGCAGCAAGTTCCTGTATGAAATCGAATACCAAGAGTTGTAGTGCCCAAGCATGCAGCTCTTGAGTTCGCTGCACTCGAGCCTCTTGTTCAAGAGTTTGGGGCACCTCAATACTCACCACCACCTACTCTAGTGCCAAAGATGCAAGTACGGGATCAAGGCCCACATATTGGAATACTTTGAAGATGTGAAGGAATTTGAATAATTTAGTGGAGGGATGGATCCGATTACAACACACAGCTGGGTGAATATGTTAGATAAGAACTACGAGACCATCATGTGTTCGATTGAGTTTTGGACGCAATTGGTGATTTAATATTTAAGGGACAAAACACAAGTTGTTGGATAGCGTTGTCATTAGTACTCATGCAAATCACATGCTTAGTTGGCACGACTTTAAGAAGGAATTTGCACGGGTGTATATTCCACAAGAGGCAGTAGACCAAATGGTTATGTTGTTTGTTGATCTTTGACAGGGGTCTAAGTGAGTACGGAAGTATGATCTAGAATTTTTGTCTATTTATATGCTTTAGAGGGAGAGGAACAAACGAATATGACATGATACTCAAGTTTCAAAGATGTTTGACGCTAGAGGTGAAAAAAAAAACCGTTGCATAGTGCAAAAGTACAATAACATGGTCAATTTAGTGGGAACAACGTTCTTAGTGGAACAAGGCATTGAGGCGGAAACCAAACAGGAAAAAGTGACCCAAGCAAGGATAGGAAAATTAGTTGAGTTGTAGAAATATACCATAGATAATTAGAATATCGCCTTGTAGAGATTAGAGGGGTGCTCACTTGTTTTAAGTGTGGTTAGAATGGACACATCCGGATGCATTGCTCATACGGATCACTTAAGGGTAGTACTAGAAAAGTTAAGAGAATACAAGTTATATGCTAAGTTGAGCAAATGTACTTTCTGGCAGAGGAAGATTGGCTTTCTAGGTCACGTTGTGTCTGAAGCTGGAGTATCAGTGGATCCGGAAAAAAAACAATTGCAGCGATTATGGGATGGCCGATACCCAGAAACGCAACAGAGGTCCGTAGTTTTCTGGGCCTAGCAGGTTACTATCAAAAATTTGTTGAAGGATTTGCGAGTATAGCCAAGGCTATGACTCAACTTACGGGAATGGATGTGAAATTTAATTCGACCAAAAAGTGTGAGGAGAGCTTTCGATTGTTGAAAGGGCATTTGACTAAGACTCCAATATTTTTTTATCAAGGACTGGGGTATCATATTAGGTATACACTAACACATCAGAGTCATGATTGGGTTGTGTGCTGATGCAGCAAGAACGAGTAATTGCCTATATATCTAGACAGTTGAGAAAATATGAGATAAATTATCCCATCCATGATTTATAATTGGCAGCAGTTGTTTTTGCTTTAAAAATTTGGCGTGCGTATTTATATGGGGAAAAAGTCCAAGTTTTTACTAATCACAAGAGTTTAAAATATATATTTACGTAACTAGATCTTAATCTGAGATAGAGGAGATGGATGGAGCTACTAGCAGATTATGACTTAGCAATCGCATACCACCCGAGAACGGCTAACATAGTAGCAGATGCATTAAGTAAAAGGAGAAATGACATATCAAAAGAACGAGAAGCAGAGGAGTTAGTGGCTTCCTTGGGAAAAATTAAGTTTGTGTGCTACTACAATTACCAAAGATGCCATAGGATTGGAAGCCATAAACCAGACATACTTACTTTGGAAAATATGTGAGGCTCAAACGGTAGATGATGCACTCAGAAAATCTGTGGATAATAATGTGAAAGGATACCATACCACAGACAACGGAACCTACTTGTACAGGAATGGGGTATGTGTTCCCAATGTTAAGGAATTAAAGGATGAGATCTTATCGCAGGCACACCACTCACGTTTTGCAATCCATCCGGGGTCGACAAAGCTATATCGAGATCTAAAACGTTATTATCATTGGAACGGTATAAAATGGGATAGCGCAGAATGGGTAGCGAAGTGCCAACTAGTAAAGGCAGAACGTAGAGTACCTGGTGGGTTATTGCAAAGTCTACCGTTGCCTAAATGGAAATAGGATATGATCACTATGGATTTCGTGAAATGCTCCCAAGGACAATTAGTGAACTAGATACAGTTTGGGTAATTGTTGATCGACATACGAAGTCAGCTCATTTTTGGCGATTAAGAAGACAGACAATGTGGACCACTTAGTAAGAGTATATGTGGAGATGATTGTTAGGTTGAATGGGGTTCCAGTGAGCATTGTTTCAGACCGAGATCCGAAATTTACCTCAATATTTTGGCAGGCATTGGGAGTGTGTATGTTGCATTGGGGAAGTCGTTGGGAGAAATATTTACTGTTAGCAGAGTTTGCGTACAACAATAGCTATCATAGGAGCATAAAGATGTCACCATATGAGGCTTGTATGGGCGACCTTGTCGGACACCACTTTGCTGGACAGAAGTGGGAGAGCGTAGAGATTTGGAACCTGAGTTGGTTCAAGAGACAGTTGATCAAGTGGAAACTCTTCGTGCTAGACTAAAGGAGGCTCACGATCGTCAGAAGAGTTACGCTGATAAAGGGAGAAGGGAATTGGAATTTAGAGTGGGAGACGAGGTGTATTTGAAAATGAGGGTATTCAGAAGAGTAGATAAGAAGAAGAAGTTGGGAAAACTCAAACCACGTTTTATGGGGCTTTATCCAATTATTGAAAGGATTGGTACAATTGCATATAGATTGAGATTACCAAAGGAGTTAGCAGCGTTTCATGAAATGTTTCATGTATCAGTCCTCCAAAAAGTTGTCAAAGAACCCCAACTCATTATGCACCAACCCCAAGAGGAATTGGAAGAAATTTGACAGTTCTTAGTAAACCGATAAAAATCGCTGGACAACGAAAATTTGATATGCAAGGGGGGAATGTTAAATCAGTACGTGTTCGTTGGAAAAGAGACAGAATTGAAGAAAACGTGGGAGTCTAAACATCATATGAGAATTAATTACCATGATCTTTTTAAGGACCACGACGAGAGGGAGGTGGAACCATCGAATTCGGGGACGAATTCTTCTGTGGTGGGGGAGAATTGTAACATCCTGGGCCTAAATTTAAACCATGAAGTCCACATAAATTGAAGTGAGGGTATAACGGACAATTGTTTTGAAACCCTAATTAACCCTAATGACTATATAAGACGTCGTCAAAGGGGATTAGAGGCAGCCGCGCATCAGAAACAAAAGCAAGAAGAAAGAGAGAGATTTCGACAGATCTGAAGGGTAGAAAGTTCAGCGTTGGAGAGCCGCGGTGTTCGGGTGTACTATCGTTGGAGGAAGAGAAATCTATGCACAACCGACAATTCCAACATTCCATTAACCCAGGTTTCGCAGTGAGGTGAGACATGACCTATGATTTTCATTATACAATTATGTATATGTATTTTGATGAGTGCTTCATTTAGGGAGGAAATTAGAGGTTGAAATCATGTGTGGTGTTAGGGTTTTAATTAATTGTTGTAAGAATTAAGGATGTTTTTATCAGGAAAAAGGAGTTAAACCTATTAGGGATTTATTAAATAATAAATAAATAAATATTAAAAAGATGAATAGGAATGTGGTGATCTACTTGTGTGGTGTGGTGGGAGAAAATAGTAGAAATATTATGTTAATTTATTATTTTAATGGAGATTATTATGTTGACTTAATTATTAAAAAGATAAATTATTATGTGTTGGTTTATTGGTTAAGGATACTAAATTATTTATGGTGGATTATGGTATAGTAAAATGAACCATAATCAATTAATTAACTGAAATAAACTAATATAATTATTAGATAAATATTAAGCATTAGTCTAAGCAAGTATAATGGTTGATTCATTAATGTGGGAATAAATTTCTGGTGAATATGATATTCACGTAACGCGGGTATGGTGGAATCGAGTAACGTTAGTTGGTTTAACTACGTGATGGGTGTTGGGCTACGACAACAGCGGTGTTGAGTCGTAGTTCATTAACGGCTGGCAGGCCGGAAACAACCGTCGACGTGACGGGAGCTCGACGTGAGCGAATAGCCCGACGTGGCCGTGGTGTTAAGCCGACGTGGCTTTGGGGGTTCCGAATCCTTAAACCGACATGGTTAGGGATGAGGACGAGTGGTTGTGACTTAGACAAATACGGTTTAAATACATATATCTTGGTAGTATTTGTGTCGACTTTTGTGGAATCAATCGTGCTAGTTTCATTCCTGAATAAAATAATTATCAAGATTATATATATACTTGTATAATGGAAATATGTGGGTAGGCGTGATTGTTTCACTGAGTAATTATGTTACTCATGCCTCCTTTTGGATGCAGATGAGTTCGAGCAATAGTGATGCAGTGACTCGGGGTGGTGCTACGTTTTGGGAATTTTTAAACATTATTTATATATTTTTATTTTGAATCTTGAGTATCGTTAGATTTTTTTTTAAAGGTTATTTTTTTATGTTTTTTTTATAATAATTTTATACTTGGGTTTGACGAGAAATCTTTTAATAAAAAGAATTATCACTTATACTTTATATGAGATTTCAAATAAATTTTAAGTTAAGTACGAGGTGATGACACGTGTCATGTATTTTGAAGACGGGTGTTACACTCCAGGTACAAAATCAATCTGATGTTCAATGCCTCTGATGGGTGGTAGCACCTTTGGATTGTCTTCTGGAAAGACATCTTCATAATCCTGCAAAATAGAAGTCACTTCACTCGGTAATACCGGTGCAACGTTAGTTAAGCTCATGAGAGCTTCCTTATAGATAAACAAAAGAACAGGTTGTTGTGAAAAGAGAGCCTTCTTAACTCCACCAGTTCTCACAAAGAAACTTGAGTGCTTTTTGTTCTTGTTCTCACAACCTCTGTCACTTTTGGTGCTTATGTTTTTTTTTGAAGTTCCAGCTGTTTTCCTTTGCTCCAACACGAGCTGATCTTGGTACACCTCCTGTGGTGTCATAGGAACAAGTGTGATCTTCTTACCTTTGTGTTCAAACGAGTGTTGGTTGGTGTAACCATCATGAATGACCTTTCGATCAAATTGCCATGGTCTTCCAAGCAGAATGTGGCCAGCCTCCATGGGTAAAACATCACAAAGGATCTCATCTTGGTACTTTCCAATGGTTATAGGTACCTTGACTTGGCTGCTTACCTTCATTTCGCCACACTCATTAAGCCATTGCAGCTTATACGGCTTTGGGTGCTTGAACACTTCTAGAACTAACTTGTTTACCATAGTTTCACTAGCCACATTAGTGCAGCTGCCTCCATCAATAATGATGCTGCAAACCTTTCCTTGGACGTGGCATCTTGAGTGAAACAGGTTCTCTCTTTGCTCATGTTCTTTGGTTTTGTTTTGTATGCTTAGGGTTCTTCTTGTTACCAATAATTCTCCTGCCATAGGAGGTACAAGATGCTCTTCTGAAGAATCAGAAAAGAATTCTTCTTCGTCAGATTCTATTTCACCATTATCCAACAGAATCATGATCTTCTTGTTGGTGCATTCATTCGCGTAATGCCCTCTTCCTTAGCATTTGAAACACTTCACATCTCTTGTTCTAGGAGATGTAGTAGCTTCAGATTTTCCCTTGACGTCTTGAGTGGTTGTTGAAGGTTTGGAATCAACTTTAGCAATCTGTTTTCCTTCCCTTTGGTAGCTAGGCTTATTGTTAGCTGCTCCATAGCTTTGCCTAGTATAACTTTTTCTTTTTAGCTGCTGTTCCACCAGTATAGATTTGTGCAACATTTCCTCTAGCTCCACATAATGTTCCAGCTCCATTCTATCTTGAATGTCACGGTTAAGTCCTCCTAAAAATCTTGCCATAGTAGCTTCTCTGTCTTTAGAAATGTCTGCCCTGATCATGAGGGTTTCCAACTCCTGGTAATAGTCCTCAACACTTCGGCTTCCTTGATTGAGTCTCCTTAGCTTTTGGTGAAGCTCACGGTGGTAATGGCTGGGCACAAACCTTTTTCTCATTATGGCTTTCATCTCAGCCCATGTTTCTACTGGATACTCACCATTACGTCTTCTGGAAGTCACCAATTGATCCCACCAGCTGAGTGCATACTCATAAAACTCAGTAGCAGCTATACGGACCTTATTGAGCTCGGAATAGTGTTGGCAATCAAACACCAGCTCGATCTTCTTCTCCCATTCCAGGTAAGTGTCTGGATCATTTTTGCCATAGAATGATGGTACCTTAAGTTTAAGACCTCTTAAGGTGTCATTAGGCTGACCCCTTTCTTCTCTTACACGCCTAGGCCTCCTTTGGGTTCTCCTACTTCCTTCACTGCCACGGCTATAGTAGGATTCTGTTTCTTCATTTTGGCCACGTCTTAAGGGATTCCTAGTTCTCCTTGGGCCTCCTTCTGTGTTACTATTGTTCTGAACATCATCAAGCCGCAAATGAATGGCTTCCAGCTCTATTTGTAGTGCTTTCTTCGTTTCTGCTACTAGAGCCTCCATTAACAGGTTTGGTGCTTCTGAAGTTTGATTTCCTCCTGACATAGCTACAAATACACTTAACAAATGCGTTAAAAATACCTGTTCTGAAAAAATATTTTCGATGGAAGATGAAGAGTTGCGAATGTGTTATTTTCTAATCTGAAAATGCAATGGGTTGGGGTCGATTTTAATGTGATAAACTGATGTAATATTGGATAAACACAACAATGCAATTATATGAATAGGTTTTTTTTTCGATTAATCAACTGATGCAAATCAATACACACAAGCTGATGCAATCTAAGCAGATGGAAATGGAGAGATATAGAGATGAGGGATAGGGATAACCAATCAGAAGTGTGCTCTGATACCAAATGATGTGAACCTCCCAAGGAATGCACTTCTGGATGCGGTTGAGATAGGCTTTGCAATAGAATGAATCGAAATTCAATCTGTTCAAAAAGTTGTGGATTGAAGGGTCACACAGTAGCTGCGGAAAGACAACTGATTTACCAGAATATAGTAGCTTAGATATTACACACTAAAGCTACTAAATGTTGACTGAAGGATATTACACACCAACAATCAGATTAAGAAGAGAATCACTCTCAAACTAAAGAAACGAAGATGTTTTTATTTGAAAAAGTTGAATGATCAAGTTTACAACTGAAAGCCCCTATTTATACTATAAGAGGACGTAAATATGAGGAGCCTACAACATTAAATTGGTTACAATTACAAGGGAAGACTTGACCAAAGACCTTGACCAAAGACCTTCACTTCATTAACTCTTATTTTGACTATGAATGTAGACACTTCCCCCCCCCTCCCTTTGATGACGCCAATTTTGAGCATTTTTAATTGAAGTCCTTTTGATTTTAAACAACAAATTGGGCTGGTTGTAATGTGATTCATTTTCCTCATTAAAAACCTTACCAAGAAAACCCAATGGGAGAAAACTTGGATAAGGGAAAAAGAGTACAAATTGATCACATACCCATTTGTATGCTGTCTTGAGCTTGTACAAAAATCAGACTGCTTTTAGACACTTCTCCATTCAAGCTCAAGTGAATTTGTTGTGCATTCTCCTTGTTGAGCATGCGGCTGATTGCCTCTTTGAGTTTCTTGGCTTTGGCTCGGGTTAATGGTCCAGCTGATAGTGCAAGAGATTCTTCATGTTCCACTGGTTCATTCCTAGCCATGAGCTTCTCCTTTTGTGTGCTTTCCATGCTCGTATCAGCTTTGTTGTATCTTGTTCGGTCTCAAAATTTATCACAATATAGAAAATTGAA
The DNA here is from genome assembly GCA_018901945.1 of Pugionium dolabratum. Lineage (NCBI taxonomy): Eukaryota > Viridiplantae > Streptophyta > Magnoliopsida > Brassicales > Brassicaceae > Pugionium > Pugionium dolabratum. Next base: position 225,411 of record JAEVFF010000270.1, read on the forward strand.
CTAGGTTAATGTGGGTATTGCATTCGTGTCATTCTAAGCAATAAATCAAAAGTTATGGACAATTTAGTGCAGACATGATAAGTTGATCGGCCAGTTAAAATAATTTTTATAAACTGATCATTGGTGCTCATTTAGTAAAAGCATATAAATGAAAAATAATGCATGGCCTCACACAATTTGGGACGGATTGGATTACTTGGACGTTTTGTCGTCTCTATTTCTGTCTGAAATTTTATCATAATATAGAAAATTGAGATAGCTTAACATGGGCATTGGATTCGTGTCATTTTGAGCTCTAAATCAAAAGTGACGTACGATTTAGTGCGGACATGTCAAGTTGATTGGCCTGTTAAAGTGATCATTCTAAACTTATCATTGATGCTCATTAAGAAAAGGGTTACAAATGAAGCATAATGCATGGCATCAAGGAGTTTGGATGCATTGGATTACATTGACGCTTTGTCCTCTCAATTTCTGTCTCAAATTTTGTCAAAATATAGAAAATTGAGCTAGTTTAACAAATGCACTGGATTCATGTCATTCAGAGCTCTAAATAAAAAGTTACAGACCATTTAGTGCTGACATGTGTCAAGTTTTTTTGCCAGTTAATATGATTATTCTAAATTGATCATTGGTGCTCATTGAGTAAGAGCTTATAAACGAACCACACTGCATGGCATCACGTAGATTGGGATAGATTCGACTACTTGGACGCTTTGTCGTCTCTACTTCCGCCTCAAATTTTGTCAAAATATAGAAAATTTATCTAGTTTAACGTGGGCACTGTATTCGTGTCATTCGGAGCTCAAAATCAAAAGTTACGTACAATTTTTTGCGGACATGCCAAGTTCATCGGCCAGTTATTATGATTATTCTAAACTGACCATTGGTGCTCATTGAGTAAAGGCTTATAAATGAAATATAATGCATGGCATCATACAGTTTTGGATAGATTGGATTACTTAGACGCTTCTTCATGTCTATTTTTGTCTCAAATTTTGTTACAATATCGAAAATTGAGCTAGCTTAACGGGGCATTGGATTCGTGTCAATCAGAGCTCTAAATAAAAAGTTACAGAAGATTTAGTTCGGACATGTCAAGTTGAGTGGCTAGTTAAAGTGATAATTTAAACTCATAATTGGTGTTTTTTAAGCTAAGGGTTATAAATGAAGCATATTGCATGGCATCAAGCAGTTTGGATAGATTGGATTACTTGGACGTTTTCTCGTCTCTACTTCTGTTTGACATTTTGTCACAATATAGAAAGTTGAGTTAGCTTAACGTGGGCATTGGATTCGTGTCATTCGGAGCTCTATATCAAAAGTTACGGACGATTTAGTGTTGATATGTCAAGTTGATCATTAGTGGTCATTGAGTAAAGACTTATCAATGAAGCATAATGCATGACATCACATAGTTTTGGATAGATTGGATTACTTGGACGTTTTATCGTATCTATTTATGTCTCAAATTTTGTTAAAGTATAGAAAATTGAGCACGATTAATGTGGGCATTGGATTCGTGTGTTTCTGAGCTATAAATCGAAAGTTACACACGATTTAGCACGGATATGTCAAGTTGATCGGCCACTTAAAGTGATCATTCTAAACTGATCATTGGTTCTCATTAGGTAAAGGCTTCTAAATGAAGCATAAAGCATGGCATCACGCAGAAGTTGATAGATTGGATTACTTGGATGCTTTGTGTCTCTATATCTGTCTCGAATTTTGTCAAAATATTGAAAATTGTGCTAGCTTAACTTGAGCATTGGATTCATGTCATTCTGAGCTCTAAATCAAAAGTTATGAACTATTTATTGCGATATGTCAAGTTGACCTGCCAGTTAAAGTGATCATTCTAAACTGATCATTTGTGCTCATTGAGTAAATGTTTATAAATGAAGCCTAAGGCATGACATCACACAGTTTGGGTTATATTGGATTACTTGGATGCTTTGTCGTATCTAGTTCTTCACAATATAGAAAATTTAACTAGCTTAATGTGGGCATTGAATTCATGTCATTTTAAGCTATAAATCAAAAGTTATGGACGAGTTAAACCATACATGGCAAATTGATCGGCTAGTTAAAATGATCGTTCTAAACTGATCATTGGTGCTGATTTAGTAAAAGCTTATAAAAGAAAAATAATACATGGCATCACGAAGTTTGGGATGGATTGGACTACTTGGATGCTTTGTTGTATCTATTTCTGTCTCAAATTTTGTCACAATATAGAAAATTTATCTCGCTTAACGTGGGCATTGGATTCGTGTCATTAGGAGCACTAAATCAAAATTTACGGACGATGTGGTGTGGACATGTCTAGTTGATCGGTTAGATAAAATGATCATTCTAAAATGATCATTGGTTCTCATTGAGTAAAGGCTTATAAATGAAGCATATGGCACGGCATCACGCAGTTTGTGATAGATTGGATTACTTGTAGGATTTGTTGTATCTAGTTCTGTCTCAAATTTTCTCACAATATAGAAAATTGATATAGCTTAATGTGGGTATTGGATTCGTGGGATTCTAAGCTATAAATCAAAAGTTATGGACGATTTAGTGCACACATATCAAGTTGATCGGCCAGTTAAAATGAATATTATTTACTGATCATTGGTGTTCATTTAGTAAAAGCTTATAAATGAAAAATAATGCAAAGCATCACACAGTTTAAGATGGATTGGATTACTTGGATGCTTTGTCGTTTCTATTTCTGTCTCAAATTTTTTCAAAATATAGAAAATTGAGCTACCTTAACGTATGCATTGGATTCGTGTCATTCGGAGCTCTAAATCAAAAGTTACAGACGATTTAGTGCTGACATGTGTCAAGTTGATCGGCCAGTTAATATGATTATTCTAAACTGATCATTGCTTGTCATTGAGTAAAAGCTTATGAGTGTAGCACAAAGCATGGCATCACACAGTTTAGGATAGATTGGATTACTTGGACGCTTTATCGTATCTAGTTCTGTCTTAAATTTTGTCACAATATAGAAAATGGAACTAGTTTAATGTAGGCATTAGAATCGTGCCATTCTAAGCTATAAATCAAAAGTTATGGACGATTTGGTGCATACATGACAGATTGATCGGCCAGTTAAAATGATTATTTTAAACTGAAATTTTGGAATATTTCCACTAGCATTTTTTATGTTATGGAGAATCTTCCTATTCGCCTCCCTAGAGAAGCAGCGCTTGGAAGACCTGTTCAGTACCGATGGATGTATCCTTTTGTGAGATATATGTTCCACCTAAAGACAAAAGTTAAAATCTTGCAAGGGTTGAAGGTTCAATCGTCGCACAAAGTATTAGTGAAGAAACATCTAACTTTCTTTGCCAGCTACTATTTTCCAGCGCAAGTCCAAACAAAAAATAGACGACCAGCATGACATGATGATGGAAGAGAAAAACCAAGCTATCCAGTGTATGTGCCAGAAATATTTGCACAAATTGGACGTTTAAGTGGAAAATGGAAAACGCGACACCTATCAGAGGAGGAACACAATCACTTGCATTTATATATTTTGACAAATTGCAATGACATTTTGAAATATGATCATTTAGTAAAAGCTTATAAATGAAAAATAATGCATGGCATCACGCAGTTCGTGATGGATTAGATTATTTGGACACTTTTTCGTATCTATTCTTGTCTCAATATTTGTCATAAAATAGAAAATCGAGCTAGCTTAATGTGGGCATTGGGTTCGTGTGATTTTGAGATATAAATCAAAAGTTACAGACGATTTAGTGCAGACATGTCAAGTTTATTAGCCAGTTAAAGTGATAATTCTAAACTAATTATCGGTGCTCATTAAGTAAAGGCTTATAAATGAAGCATAAGACATGGCATCGAGTATTTTGGATTAATTGGATTACTTGGACGCTTTGTCGTCTCTATTTTTGTCTCAACGTTTGTCAAAATATAGTAAATTAAGCTAGGTTAACGTGGGCATTGGATTCGTGTCATTCAGAGCTCTAAATCAAAAGTTACGGACGATTTAGTGTGTACAGGTCAAGTTGATCAGCCAGTTAAAGTGATCATTCTAAACTGATCATTGGTGCTCATTGAGTAAAGGCTTATAAAGGAATCATAAGGCATGACATCACGCAGTTCGAGGTAGATTGGATTACTTGGACGCTTCGTCGTATCTAGTTCTGTCTCAAATTTTGTCACAGTATAAAAAATTGAAGTAGCTTAATGTGGACATTGGATTCGTGTCATTTTAAGCTATAAATAAAAAGTTATGCACGATTAAATGTAGACATGACAAGTTGTTTGGCCAGTTAAAATGATCATTGGTGATGATTTAGTAAAAGCTTATAAATGAAAAATAATGCATGGCATCACACAATTTGGGATGGATTGGATTATTTGGACAATTTGGGATAGAAAATTGAGCTAGCTTAATGTGGGCATTGTATTCGTGTCATTTTGAGCTCTGTCAAAAGTTACGAACGATTAAGTGCGGACATTTCAACTTGATTGGCTAGTTAAGAGATCATTCTAAACTGATCATTGGTGCTCATTAATTAAAGGCTTATAAATGAAGAATAATGCATGCATCAAGGAGTTTGGAAAGATTGGATTACTTGGATGCTTTGTCGTCTATATTCCTGTGTCAAATTTTTTCAAAATATAGAAAATTAAGCTACCTTATCGTATGCATTGGATTCATGTCATTATGAGCTCGAAATCAAAAGTTACAGACAATTTAGTGCGGACATGTGTCAAGTTAATCGGCTAGTTAATATGATTCTTCTAAACTGATCGTTGGTTATAATTGAGTGACCGTTTATAAATGAAGCATAATGCATGGCATCACGCTGTTTGGAATAGATTGGATTACTTAGATGCATTGTCGTCTATATTTCCGTCTCAAATTTTGTCAAAATATAGAAAATTTATCTAGCTTAACGTGGGCACTGTATTTGTGTCATTCTGAGCCCAAAATCAAAAGTTATGGACGATTTAGTGCGGGCATGTCAAGTTGATCGGCCAGTTAATATGATTATTCTAAACTGATCATTGGTGCTCATTGAGTAAAGACTTATAAATGAAACATAATGCATGACATCACACAGTTTTGGATAGCTTGGATTACTTGTACGCTTTGTCGTTTCTATTTCTGTCTCAAATTTTGTTACAATATAGAAAATTGAGCTAGCTTAAAGGGTGCATTGGATTCTTGTCATTCGGAGCTCTAAATCAAAACTTACTGACCAATTAGTGTGGACATGTCAAGTTGAGTGGCTAGTTAAAATGATCATTCTAAACTGATCAATGGTACTCATTAAGCTAAGGCTTATAAATGAAGTATATTGCATGGCATCAAGCAGTTTGGATAGATTGGAGTACTTGGACGCTTTGTCCTCTCTATTTTTGTCTCAAATTTTGCTAAAATATAAAAATTGAGCTAGCTTAACATAGGCATTGGATTCGTGTCATTCCAAGCTCTAAATCAAAAGTTATAGATGATTTTGTGCTGACATGTCAATTTGATTGGCCAGTTAAAGTGATTATTTTAAACTAATCATTGGTGCTCATTAAGTAAAGGCTTATAAATGAAGCATAATGCATGGCATCAAGGAGTTTGGATATATTGGATTACTTGGATGCTTCTTTGTCTATATTACTGTCTCAATTTTTGTGAAAATATAGAAAATTGAGCTAGCTTAACGTGGGCATTGGATTCCTGTCATTCTGAGCTCTAAATCAAAAGTTACAGACGATTTAGTGCAGACATGTCAAGTTGATCGGCCTCTTAAAGTGATCATTCTAAACTGATCATTGGTGCTCATTGAATAAAGACTTATAAATGAAGCATATGGCATGGCATCACGCAGTTTGAGATAGATTGGATTACTTAGATGCTTTGTCGTATCTTGTTATGTCTAAAATTTTGTCAAAATATAGAAAATTTATCTAGCTTAACGTGGGCGCTGTATTCATGTCATTTTGAGCTAAAAACCAAAAGTTACAGATGATTTAGTGCGGAAATATCAAGTTGATCGGCCAGTTAATATGATTAATCTAAACTGATCAGTGGTGCTCATTGAGTAAAGGCTAATAAATGAAACATAATGCATGACATCTCACAGTTTTGGATAGCTTAATTTACTTGTACGCTTTGTCGTTTCTATTTCTGTCCCAAATTTTGTTTCAATATCGAAAATTGAGCTAGCTTAACATGTGCATTGGATTCATGTCATTCGGAGCTCTAAATCAAAACTTACAGACGATTTAGTGCGGACATGTCAAGTTGAGTAGCTTGTTAAAATGATCATTCTGAACTGATCAATGGTGCTGATTAAGCTAAGGCTTATAAATGAGGCATATTGCATGTCATCAACCAGTTTGGATAGATTGGATTACTTGGACGCTTCGTCGTCTCTATTTCTGTCTCAAATTTTGTCAAAAATATAAAATTGATCTAGATTAACGTGGACATTGGATTCGTGTCATTTTGAGCTCTAAATCAAAAGTTACGAACGATTTATTGCGGACTTGTCAAGTTGATCGGCCAGTTAAAGTGATCATTCTAAACTGATCTTTGGTGCTCATTGAGTAAAATCTTATAAATGAAGCATATGGCATGGCATCACGAAGTTTCAGATAGATTGGATTGCTTGGATTCTTTGTCGTATCTTGTTCTGTCTCAAATTTTGTCACAATATAGAAAATCGAACTAGCTTAATGTGGGAATTGGATCCGTGTCATTCTAAGCTTTAAATCATAAGTTATTGACGATTTAGTGCAGAAATGACAAGCTGATCGGCCTGTTAAAATAATCATTTTAAACTTATCATTGGTTCTCATTTAGTAAAAGCTTATAAATGAAAAATAATACATTCTATCACATAGTTTGGGATGGATTGGATTACTTAAACATTTTGTCTTATCTATTTCTGTCTCAAACTTTGCCAAAATATAGAAAATTGAGCTAGCTTAACATGGGCATTGAATTCGTGTGTTTCTGAGCTCTAAATAAAAAGTTACACACGATTTCAAGCGGACATGTCAAGTTGATCGTCCAGTTAAAGTGATCATTCTTAACATATCATTGGTGCCCAATGAGTGAAGGCTTATAAATGAAGCATAATGCATGACATCACACAGTTTTGTTTAGATTGGACAACTTCGACGCTTTGTCGTATCTATTTCTATCTCAAATTTTGTTAAAATATAGAAAAACGAGGTAGCTTAAAGTGGGCATTGAATTCGTGTGTTTCTGAGCTCTAAATCAAAAATTACACACGATTTAGTGCAGACATGTCAAGTTGATCGGCCAGTTAAAGTGATCATTCTAAACTGACCTTTGGTGCTATTGAGTAAAGGCTTACAAAAGAAGCATAGTGCATGGCATCACACAATTGTGGATAGATTGGATTACTTGGACGCTTTGTCATATCTATTTCTGTCTCAAATTTTGTCACAATGTCGAACATTGAGCTAGCTTAACATGGGCATTGGATCCGTGTCATTCTGAACTCTAAATCAAAAGTTATAGACGATTTAGTGCGGACATGTCGAGTTGATCGGCCAGTTAATATGATCATTCTAAAATAATAATTGGTCCTCATTAAGTAAAAGCTTATAAATGAAAAATAATGCATGGCATCACGCAGTTTGGGATTAATTGGATTACTGGGACCCTTGGTCGTATATATTTTTTTCTCAAACTTTGCCAAAATATAGAAAACTGAGGTAGCTTAACGTGGCCTATGGATTTATTTTATTCTGAGGTTAAAATCAAAAGTTATGGACGATTTAGTGCGGAAATGTCAAGTTGATCGGTCAGTTAGAGGGATCATTCTAAACTGATCATTGGTGCTCATTGAGCAAAGGCTTATAAATGAAGCATAATGCATGACATCACACAGTTTTGGATAGATTGGATTACTTGGATGCTTTGTCGTCTCTATTTCTGTTTCAAATTTTATCAAAATATAGAAAATTGAGGTAGCTTAACGTGTGCATTGGATTCATGTCATTATAAGCTCTAAATCAAAAGTTAGAGATGATTTAGTGCGGACATGTCAAGTTGATCGGCCAGTTAATATGATCATTAGTGCTCATTGAGTAAAGGCTTATAAATGAAGTCAAATGCATGGCATCACACAGTTTTGGATAGATTGGATTACTTGCACGCTTTGTCGTATCAATTTTGTCTCAAATTTTGTTATTATATAGAAAATTGAGCTAGCTTAACATGGCATTGGTTTCGTGTCATTCTGAGCTCTAAATCAAAAGTTATAGACTATTTATCAAGTTGATCGGCCAGTTAATATGATCATTCTAAACTGATAATTGGTGCTCATTAAGTAAAGGCTTATAAATGAAGCATAGTACATGGCATCACACAGTTTTGGATAGATTGGATTACTTGGATGCTTTGTCATATCTATTTCGGTCTCAACATTTTTGACAATATAGAAAATTGAGCTTTCTTAACGTGCAAACATTAAACATGTCAAGTTAATCGGCCAATTAATATGATCATTCTAAACTGATAATTTGTGCTCATTAAGTAAAAGCTTATAAATGAAAAATAATGCATGGCATCATGCAGTTTGGAAATGATTGGATTACTTGGATACTTTGTCATATCTATTTTTGTCTCAAACTTTGTCAAAATATTTTTAAATTGAGCTAGCTTAACGTGGCCTTTGGATTCGTTTCATTCTGAGCTCAAAATCGAAAGTTATGGACGATTTAGTGCGGACATGTCAAGTTGTTCAGCCAGTTAAAGGGATCATTCTAAACTGATCATTGGTGCTCATTGAGTAAAGGCTTATAAATGAAGCATAATGCATGGCATCACACAGTTTTGGATAGATTGAATTACTTGGATGCTTTGTTGTCTCTATTTCTGTCTCAAATTTTCTCAAAATATAGAAAATTGAGTTAGCTTAATGTGGGCATTGGATTCATGTCATTATAAGCTCTAAATCAAAAGTTTGAGACGGTTTGGTGCGGACATGTCAAGTTGATCGGCCAGTTAATATGATCATTAGTGCTCATTGAGTAAAGGCTTATAAATGAAGTAAAATGCATGGCATCACACAGTTTGCGATACATTGGAATACTTCGACGCTTTGTCGTAACTATTTCTGTCTCAAATTTTGTCACAATATAGAAAATTGAACTAGCTTAGTGTGGGCATTGGATTCGTGTCATTGTGAGCTATAAATCAAAGTGATGGACGATTTAGTGCAGACATGACAAGTTGATCGGCTAGTTAAAATGATTATTCTAAACTGATGAATGGTGGTCATTGAGTAAAAGCTTAATAATGAAAAATAATGCATGACATCATGCCGTTTGGAATGGATTGAAGTGCTTGAATGCTTTGTTGTCTCTATATCTATCTCAAATTTCGTCAAAAATATAGAAATTTGAGCTAGCTTAACGCTTGCATTGGATTCTTGTCATTCTGATCTCAAAATCAAAAGTTATGGATGATTTAGTACCAACATATCAAGTTGATCGGCCAGTAAATATGATTATTCTAAACTGATCATTGGTGCTCATTGAGTAATGGCTTATAAATGAAGCATAATGTATGGCATCACACTGTTTTGGATAGACTGGATTGCTTGAATGCTTTGTTGTCTCTATTTCTGTCTCAAATTTTGTCAAAATATAGAAAATTGAGGTAGCTTAACGTGGGCATTGGATTCATGTCATTATAAGCTCTAAATCAAAAGTTAGAGACGATTAGTGGGGACATGTCAAGTTGTTCGGCCTGTTAATATGATTATTCAAAACGGCTCATTAGTGCTCATTGAGTAAAGGCTTATAACTGAAGCAGAATGCATGGCACCACATAGTTTGGGATAGATTGGATTATTTAGACGCTTTGTCGTCTCTATTTCTGTCTAAAATTTTGTCAAAATATAGAAAATTTATCTAGCTTAACGTGGGCACTGGACTTGGTCATTATTAGCTCAAAATGAAAAGTTACGGACGATTTATTGCGGACATGTTAAGTTGATTGGCCAGTTAATATGATTATTCTAAACTAATCATTGGGTCTCATTCAGTAAAGGCTTTTAAATGAAACAAAATGCATGTCATCACGCAATTTTGGATAGATTGGATTACTTGGACAATTTGTCGTATCTATTTCTGTCTCATATTTTGTCACAATATAGAAAATTGAACTACCTTAATGTAAGCATTGGATTCGTGTCCTTCTGAGCTATAAATAAAAAATTATGGACATTTTATTGAAGACATGACAAGTTGATCGGCTAGTTAAAATGATCATTCTGAACTGATGATTGGTGCTCATTGAGTAAAAGCTTAATATTAAAAAATAATGCATGGCATCACGCAATTTGGAATGGAATGAAGTACTTGGATGCTTTGTCTTATCTATTTCTGTCTCAAATTTTGTCACAATATAGAAAATTGAGCTAGCTTAACGTGGGCACAGAATTCGTGTAATTCAGAGCTCTAAATCAAAAGTTACGGACAATTTAGTGTAGAGATGTCAAGTTGATTGGCCAGTTAAATTGATTATTCTGAACTGATCATTGATGCTCATTAAGTAAAGGCTTATAAATGAAGTAAAATGCATGGCATCACACAGTTTACGATAGATTTGATTATTTGGGTGCTTTGTCCTATCTATTTCTATCTCAAATTTTTTCACAATACAGAAAAATGAACTAGCTTAACGCGGGCACATGTTTCGTGAAATTCGGAGCTCTAAACAAAAGTTACGGACGATTTACTGCAAACATGACAAGTTGATCGGATAGTTCAAATGATCATTCTAAACTGATGATTGGTGCTCATTGAGTAAAAGCTTAATAATGAAAAATAATGCATGGCATCACGTAGTTTGGAATGGATTGAACTACTTGGATGTTTTGTCGCAGTACAAGAAAACATTAACATTTCCGATGGCATTTCCGACGGAAATAAAACCATCGGACTTTTCCCATGCTTTTGCGACGGATTATCGACGGACTACCAAGGGAACTAAAACCATCAGAGATCCGTCGGTAATTTCCGACGCTCGCAAGGCCGTCGGTAAATCGATAGTAAGACCTGATGGTAAACCGTTGAACTTCCGACGAAAGCGTAATCGTCGGGATATCATCTTGAAACCGTTGGAATGTTACCGACATATCTCAGGCCGTCGCTAATATTCCGATTACTTCCCGATGGAATTTGTGTTTTACACGCTGTCGAGAATCCATCGGCCTCATTCGTCAGAAAACCATCGGAAGTATCCGACCATTGTCGGATGCCGTTGGCAATCCGTCGGAAACATAAGAATAATCTATTAAAATTTTTTGTTTATCCGTCGGTGGTCGGAAACCGTCGGATACCATCGGAACTCCATCGGGTGATGAAGATAAAATCTATTCAAAATATGTGATTATCCGTTTGTGGTCGGAAACCGTCAGAATTCCGTCAGAAAAGGAGAATATTCTGAAGAATAATCTTTTTAAAATTCGTAATTATCTGTTAAATTTTTTTAATAATCTGTTAAAATTTTTTAATAATCTGTTAAAAATTCGTGATAATATCTAATTTTCACTATAAATAAGCTATGATCTTTCACAATTTCAACAGAACAAAAAATTTTAAGAAAATGTGTTCTTTGGGTTCTTATGAGTATTTTTGATCGTGGACGGATAAACCTCGATATGATTCAACAACGGGGGAATTGACTTATGAATTTGGGCAAGGTGTTGAAGAGTTCATGGCATTTGCATCAAAGAATAGCATGACTTCGTAATACGGTAAAATGTATTGTCCGTGTATTAAATGTCGAAATCATAGATTAATATATGTTAGAGAAGTATGTAATCATTTGTATAGGAATGGATTTATGCCGGGTTACAAAATTTGGTATTCCCATGGAGAAACTGATGCAACGATGCAATATTATGGTAGTATTTCAAAAAGGATAGATAGTACTAATATTAGGGTAGAGGAACCAGCATCAAAAGTTGATATAAACGGAGGTACTGTTCAGATGGTGAATGATGCATTTCGTGAACAAAGAGAATCGTACATTGAAGATATTAGCAGAATAGAGGAACCTAATTTGGAAGCCTGGAAATTTTTTGATATGTTAGATGCATCCAAGCAGCCTTTGTATAAAGGATGTAGAGATGGATTATCACCTTTATCTGCTGCAAGCAGGTTGATGACGATAAAGACATATTTCAACTTGGCTGAAGATTGTGTGAATGCGATAGCTGATTTTGTTAGAGATATATTACCTGAAGATAATATTGCACCTGCTTCATATTACGAGGTTCAAAAACTTGTATCTGGTCTTGGATTGCCATATCAGATGATCGATGTATGTATTGACAACTGCATGATCTATTGGAGAAATGATGAAAACCGCATGAAGTGCCAATTTTGTCACAAACCTCGATTTCAAGAGAAGCGGTAGAGTACCTATTCCGCATAAACGGATGTGGTATTTTCCATTAACAGAGAGGTTAAAGAGGTTATATCAATTTGAACACATGGCAAAACCTATGAGATGGCATGCAGAACATAATTCAAATGGAGAAATTGTGCATCCCTCGGATGTAGAAGCATGGAAACATTTTCAACAGGTTTATCCTAGTTTTGCATATGAGCCTAGAAACGTATACCTCGGGTTATCTACAGATGGATTCAACTCTTTTGGGAAGCATGGGAGGCAATACTCGTTCTGGCCAATTTTTATTTCTATTAATTCTCGTCCCCGGCCCAGAGCATACTAAGCAATCGCTTGATATTTTCCTGCAGCCACTAATTCATGAGATAAAAACATTATGGGAAAATGGTGTCGAAGCATTCGATGTTTCCAACCAACAGAACTTCTTGATGCGAGCAGTACTTATGTGGACGATAAGAGATTTTCCAGCATATGGTATGTTATCAGGATGGTCGATGCATGGAAGATTAGCATGCCCATATTGTCAAGATAATACTGATGTGTTCCAACTGAAACACGGACGAAAGACTAGTTGGTTTGATTGTCATCGTCGATTTCTACCACAAGATCATCCATATCACTGGAGCACGACATTGTTTAGGAAAAAAAAATTGATGCTCCACCTCCTATTCTTGACGAGAATTATATGATGACTCAACTTAGAGATTTTGGTGTTGAGGGAACGGCTTCATGTGGACGTAACGGACATTACCCTGTTGATGGTTGTGGCGAATACCATAATTGGCACAAGAAGAGCATTTTTTGGGATTTACCATATTGGAAGGACCACTTGTTGCGCCATAATCTAGATGTTATGCACATTGAGAAGAATTTTTTCGACAACATAATGAATATCATTCTAAATGTGCAATGAAAAACAAAAGATAATTTGAAAGCTAGATTGGATTTTCCGGATATTTTTTCCCGGAAGGAACTACATGTAATGTCAAACGGAAAATCATTGTCTCCCGCATTCCGGTTGGATGCGCATGCAAAAGATGAATTCTTTGACTGGATTAAGCATAGTGTCAAATTTCAAGATGGATACGCATCTAATCTTCGTAATTGTGTCGATACTATTGAAGGTAAATTTTCAGGGATGAAAAGTCATGATTGTCATGTTGTCATGCAAAGATTATTCCCATTTTCCTTTAGCGATGTACTTCCTAAAAACGTCCATGGAGCAATTGCAGGTACGACGTTTACATTATTTTATATATAAAAAAATAATTTCATATATTATATGATATTAAAATATATTTTTTATGTAGGGATTGGTGCTTTTTCCGAGATTTATGTACAAGATCACTTACTGTAGACGATATCCGAAATTTGGAGGAAAAAATACCGGTTCTCATTTGTAACCTGGAGAAAATATTTCCACCAGCAGTTTTTGATGTTATGGAGCATCTTCCTATTCACTTCTCTAGAGAAGCAGCACTTGGAGGACCTGTTCAGTACCGATGGATGTATCCTTTTGAGAGATATATGTTCCACCTAACGAAAAAAATTAAAAATCTTGCCAGGGTTGAAGGTTCAATCGTCGCACAAAGTATTAATGAAGAAACATCTAACTTTGCCAGCTACTATTTTCCATCGCAAGTGCAAACAAAAAATATACGACCTTCACGACATGATGATGGAGGAGAAAAAGCAAGCTATTCAGTGTATGTGCCAGAAATATTTGCACAAATTGGATGTTTAAGTGGAAAAGGGAAGACGCGACGCCTATCGGAGGAGGAACACAATCACTTGCATTTGTATATTTTGACAAATTGCGATGACGTTTTGGAATATGAAAGGTACATTCAATTTAATTTTGTTTGTAGTTATTATTATAATTTATTGTTAATTTTTTTCATAATTAACAAGATATACTTGGAACAAATACGTGTTCATTATTCAGATTACAACGAGAATGAGTTGGTCGAACTTAAAAAAAAGCGAATTTGCAAAATGGTTGCATTTTTATGTTAGTGTTACCACAATTATGTAATTTTCAATAATAGTTTACTATATATCTATATATATATATATATATTTATAATTTACTATATTCTATTATTTTGTAGGTTACTACAGGTCCTTCTAGGGGTATAACGTTTCCCATGTGGTTAGTTGAGCTGGTGAGTGGTCCTACATTTACTGCAAAATCTTATCCAATTTACTGCACTCGTGGATATGCTTTTAAGAGTTATCGCGAAGGAAACTTACAAATAACTTGTAATTATGGTGTATCTATTTCTGTCTCAAATTTTGTCGCAATATAGAAAATTGAGCTAGCTTAACGTGGGCACAAGATTCGTGTAATTCTGAGCTCTAAATCAAAAGTTACAGACGATTTAGTGTAGAGATGGCAAGTTGATTGGCAAGTTAAATTGATCATTATGAACTGATCATTGATGCTCATTAAGTAAACGCTTATAATGAAGTAAAATGCATGGCATCACACAGTTTTCGATACATTGGATTACTTTGACACTTTGTCGTATCTATTTCTGTCTCAAATTTTGTCACAATATAGAAAATTGAACTAGCTTAGTGTGGACATTAGATTCGTATACTTTTGAGCTATAAATCAAAAGTTATGGACGATTTAGTGCAAACATGACAAGTTGATCAGCTAGTTAAAATGATTATTCTAAACTGATGATTGGTGCTCATTGAGCAAAAGCTTAATAATGAAAAATAATGCATGGCATCATGCAGTTTGGAATGGATTGAAGTGCTTGGATGCTTTGTGGTCTCCACATCTATCACAAATTTCGTCAAAATATAGAAATTTGAGCTAGCTTAACGCTTGCATTGGATTCTTGTCATTCTGAGTTCAAAATCAAAAGTTATGGATGATTTAATGCCGACATGTCAAGTTGATCGGACAGTTAATAAGATTATTCTAAACTGATCATTGGTGCTCATTGAGTAAAAGCTTATAAATGAAGCAAAATGCAGGGCATCACATAGTTTTGGATAGATTAGATTACTTGCACGCTTTATCATATCTATTTTTGTCTCAAATTTTGTTATAATGTAGAAAATTGAGCTAGCTTAACATGGCATTGGATTCGTATCATTCCGAGCTCTAGATCAAAAGTTATAGACGATTTGTCAAGTTGATCGGGTAGTTAATATGATCATTATAAACTGATAATTGGTGCTCATTAAGTAAAGACTTATAAATGAAGCATAATACATGGCATCACACTGTTTTGAATAGATTGGATTACTTGGATGCTTTTTCATATCTATTTCGGTCTCAGATTTTGTTACAATATAGAATATTGAGCTAACTTAACATGGGCATCGGATTAGTGTCAATCGGAGCTCAAAATCAAAAGTTACAGACAATTTATTGCGGACATGTCAAGTTGATCGGCCAAATAATATGAACATTCTAAACTGATAATTGGTGCTCATTAAGTAAAAACT
Organism: Pugionium dolabratum; assembly: GCA_018901945.1. NCBI lineage: Eukaryota > Viridiplantae > Streptophyta > Magnoliopsida > Brassicales > Brassicaceae > Pugionium > Pugionium dolabratum. The sequence goes on from JAEVFF010000270.1 coordinate 241,312, forward strand.
TATAAATGAAAAATAATGCATGGCATCATGCAGTTTGGGAATGATTGGATTACTTGGACACTTTGCCGCATCTATTTTTGTCTCAAACTTTGTCAAAATATAGAAAATAGAGCTAGCTTAACGTGGCCTTTGGATTCGTTGCATTCCGAGCTCAAAAGCAAACGTTACGGACGATTTAGTGCGGATATGTCAAGTTGATCGGCTAGTTAAAGGGATCATTCTAAACTGATGGATTGGGATGGATTGGATTACGTGGACACTTTGTCGAATCTATTTTTGTCTCAAACTTTGTGGGAATATAGAATTTTGAGCTATCTTAACGTGGGCATTGGATTTGTGTCATTCTGAGCTCTAAATCAAAGTTTATATGGACGATTTAGTGCGGACATGTCAAGATGATCGGCAGTTAAAGTGATCATTTTACAGCTTTGATTCAATTTGGGCTCAATTGAGTAAAGGCTTATAAATAAGCAAAATTTGCATGACATCACACAGTTTTACGAATAGATTAGATTTAGTTTGTACGCTTGGTTCGTCTCTACCTTCCATCTCAATTTTTGTTCAAATTCATAGAAATTATATCTAGCTTAACGTGGACATTGGATTCGTGTCATTCTGAGGTCAAAATCAAAAGTTACAGACGATTTAGTGCAGACATGTCAAGTTGATCGGCCAGGTAATATGATTATTCTAAACTAATCATTGGTGCTCATTGAGTAAAAGCTTATAAGTGAAGCATAATGTTTGGCATCACATAGTTTTGGATAGATTGGATTACTTGGACGATTTGTCGTGTCTATTTCTGTCTCAAATTTTGTCACAATATAGAAAATTAAACTAGCTTAATATGGCTTGATGCCATACTATATGCTTCATTTATAAGGCTTTACTTGGGCATTGGATCCGTGTCATTCTGAGCTATAAATCAAAAAGTATGCACAATTTAGTGTAGACCTCACAAGTTGATAGACCAGTTAAGACAATCATTCTAAACTGATCATTGGTGCTCATTAAGTAAAGCCTTATAAATGAAGCATATAGTATGGCATCAAGCATTTATGCATAAATTGGATTACTGGGCCGCTTTGTCGTCTATAATTTTGTCTTAAATTTTGTCAAAATATAGAAAATTGAGGTAGATTAACATGGGCATTGGATTCGTGTCATTCTGAGCTCTAAAGCAAAAGTTATGGACGATTTTGCGGACATGTCAACTTTCTGTATTGGATTTGTGTAATTCTGAGCTAAAAATCAAAAATAATGGGCGATTTAGTGCAGACATGACAAAGTCATTGGCTAGTTAAAGTGGTCTTTCTAAACTAATCATTGGTGCTCATTGAGAAAAGGCTTATAAATCAAGCATAATGCATGGCATCATACAGTTTTAGATAGATTGGATTACTTGGACGCTTTGTTGTATCTAGTTCTGTGTCAAATTTTGTCACAATATAGAAAGTTGAACTAGCTTAATTTGGGCATTGGATTTCTGTAATTTTGAGCTATAAATCAAAAATGATGGATGATTTAGTGCAGACATGATAAAGTCATTGGCCAGTTAAAATGATCATTCTAAACTGATCATTGGTTCTCATTGAGTAAAAGCCTATAAAAGAAAAATAATGCATGGCATCACACAGTATGGGATGGATTAGAGTACTTGGACGATTTGTCGTATCTATTTCTGTCTCAATCTTTGTTAAAATATAGAAAATTGAACTAGCTCAATGTGGGCATTGGATTCGTGTCATTATGAGCTATAAATCAAAAGTTATCGAGGATTTCGTGCAAACATGACAAAGTCATCGGCCAGTTAGAATGATCATTCTAAACTGATTATTGGTGCTCATTCAGTAAAATCTTATAAATGAAAATAATGCATGACATCACGTAGTTTGGGATGGATTGGATTACGTGGACACTTTGTCGTATCTATTTTTGTCTCAAACTTTGTCAAAATATAGAATTTTGAGCTATCTTAACGTGGGCATTGGATTCGTGTCACTCTAAGTTCTAAATCAAAAGGTACAAACAATTTAGTGCGGACATGCCAAGTTGATCGGCCAGTTAAAGTGATCATTTTAAGCTGATAATTGGTGCTCAATGAGTAAAGGCTTACAAACGAAGCATAATGCATGACATCACACAGTTTTGGATAGATTGGATTACTTGGACGATTTGTCGTATCTATTTTTGTCTCAAATTTTGTTACAATATAGAAAATTGAGCTGGCATAACGTGGGCATTGGATTCGTGTGTTTCGGAGCTCTAAATCGGAAGTTACACAAGATTTAGTACGGACATGTCAAGTTGATCGGGCAGTCAAAAGTTATCATTCTAACTTGATCATTGGTGCTCATTAGGTAAAGGCTTATAAATGAAGCATAAAGTGTGGATCACGCAATTTGGGATAAATTGGATTATTTGGATGCTTTGTTGTGTCTATATCTATATCAAATTTTGTCAAAATATAGAAAATTTACTGTGGACATGTCAAGTTGATGGGCCAGTTAATACGATTAATCTAAACTGAGCATTGGTGCTCAGTGAGTAAAGGCTTATAAATGAAGCATAATGCATGCATCACACAGTTTTGAATAGATTGGATTAGATGGGCGCTTTGTGGTATCTATTTCTGTCTCCAATTTTGATACAATATAAGCTATCTTAACGTGGGCATTGGATTCGTGTAATTCTGTGCTCTAAATCAAAAGTTATGGACAATTTAATTTGGACATGTCAAGTTGAATGGTCAGTTAAAGTGATCATTATATACAGATAATTGGTGTCCATTAATTAAAGGCTTTTAGATGAAGCATATTGCATGGCATAAAATAGTTTGGATAGTTTGGATTGCTTGGATGCTTTGTCGTCTCTATTTATGTCTCAATTTTGTCAAAATATAGAAAACTGAGCTAGCTTAACATGGGCATTGAATTCGTGTCATTCTGAGTTCAAAATCAAAAATTACGGATGATTAAGTGTGGACATGTCAAGTTAATCAACCAGTTAATCTGATTATTCTAAATTGATCATTGGTACTCATTGAGTAGAGTCTTATAAATGAAGCATAATGCATGGCATCAAGCATTTTGCAGAGATTGGATTACTTGGATGCTTTTTTCATCTCTATTTCTGTCTCAAATTTTGCCAAAATATAGAAAATTCAGCTAGATTGGATTACTTGGATGCTTTTTTCATCTCTATTTTTGTCTCAAATTTTGCCAAAATATAGAAAATTCAGCTAGATTAACGTGAGCTTTGGATTCGTGTCATCCTGAGCTCTAAATCAAAAGTTACGAACGATTTAGTGCAGACATGACAAGTTGATCGGCCGGTTAAAATGACCATTTTAAACTGATCATTGGTGCTCATTGAGTAAAGAATTCTAAATGAAGTATAATGCATGGTATCACACATATTTGGACAGATTGGATTACTTGGACGCTTTGTTGTATCTAATTCTGTCTCAAATTTTGCTACAATATAGAAAATTTATCTAGCTTAACGTGGGCATTTGATTCGTTTGTTTCTGAGCTATAAATCAAACGTTACAGACGATTTAGTGCGTACATGTCAACTTGATCGGCAGTTAAAGTGATCATTCCAAACTGATCATTGGTGCTCATTAAGTGAAGGCTTATAAATGAAGCATAAAGCATGGCATCACGCTGTTTGGGATAAATTGGATTACTTGGACGCTTTGTCATCCCCATATTTCTGTTTCAAAGTTTGTCAAAAAATAGACAAACTTTGGATTCGTGTCATTCTGAGCTCAAAATCAAAAGTTACTGACGATTTAGTGTGGACATGTCTAGTTGATCGGCCAGTTAATGTGATTCTTCTAAACTAATCATTGATGCTCATTAAGTAAAGGCTTATAAATGAAAAATAATGCATGGCATCACACAACTTTGGATTGATTGGATTACTTGGACGCTTTGTCGTGTTTTCTGTCTCAAATTTTGTTACAATGAAGAAAATTGAGCTAGCTAAACGTGGGCATTGGATTCGTATCATACAGAGTTGTAAATCAAAACGTACGCACGATTTAGTGCGTACATGTCAAGTTCAGTGGCCAGTTAATGTGATCATTCTATACAGATAATTGGTGTCCATTAATTAAAGGCTTTAAATGAAGCATATTGCATGGTATCAAGCAATTTGGATAGATTGGAGTGCTTGGATGCTTTGTCTTCTCTATTTCTATATCAAATTTTGTCAAAACATAGAAAATTTAGCTAGCTTCACGTTGGCATTGGATTCGTGTCATTCTGAAAACATTTAGTGCGGATATGTCAAGTTGATCGGCCTCTTAATATGATTATTCTAAACTGATCAATGGTACTCATGGAGTAAAGGCTTATAAATGAAGCATAATACATGGCATCAAACAGTTTTGGATAGATTGGATTACTTGGACGCTTTGTCATATCTACTTCAGTCCAAATTTTGTCACAATATAGAAAATTGAGCTAGATTAACGTGGGCATTGGATTCGTGTCATTCTGAGCTCTAAATCAAAAGTTACAAACGGCTTATTACGGAAATGTCAAGTTGATCGGTAGTTAAAGTGATCATTCTAAATTGATCATTGGTGGTCATTAAGAAAAGGCTTATAAATGAAGCATAATGCATGGCATCACACAGTTTATGATATATTGGATTACTTGGACGCTTTGTCGAATCTATTTCTGTCTTAAATTTTGTTGTCAAGATGATCGGCCAGTTAAAGTGATCATTCTAAACTGATCATTGGTGCTCATTAAGTAAAGTGTTATAAATGAAGCATAAAGCATGGCATCACACAGTTTGGGATAGATTGGATTACTTGGAAGCTTTGTCTTCTCTATTTCTATCTCAAATTCTGTCGAAAAATTCAAAATTGAGATAGCTTTACGTGGGTATTGGATTCGTGTCATTCTAAGCTCTAAACCAAAAGTTACGGATGATTTAGTGCGGACATGCCAAGTGATTGGCCAGTTAAAGTGATCATTAAAAACTGATCATTGGTTCTCATTAAGTAAACGCTTATAAATGAAGCATAATGCATGGCATCACACAATTTTCGATAGATTGGATTACTTGGACGGTTTGTCGTATCTTGTTCTGGTACAAATTTTGTAAGAATATAGAAAATTGAACTAGCTTAAGGTGGGCATTGGATTCGTGTCATTCTAAGCTATAAATCAAAAGTTAGGGAGGATTTTGTTCAGACAAGACAAGTTGATCAGCTAGTTAAAATGATCATTCTAAACTGGGTGCTCATTGAGTAAAAGCTTATAAATGAAACATAATGCATGACATGAGTAAAAGCTTAACATGAGCATTGGATTCATATTTTTCTGATCACTAAATCAAAAGTTATGGATGATTTAGTGTGTACATGTCAAGTTGATCGGCTAGTTAAAGTCATCATTTTGAATTGATCATTAGTGCTTAGTGAGTAAAGGCTTATAAATGAGGCATAATGCATGGCATGACACAGTTTTGGATAGATTGGATTACTTGGACGCTTTTTTGTATCTATTTCCATCTCAAATTTTGTTACAATATAGAAAATTGAGCTAGCTTAACATGGGCATTGGATTTCTTGTGTTTCTAAGCTCTCAATCAAAAGTTATAGAAGATTTAGTGCGGACCTGTCAAGTTGATCGGCCAGTTAAAGTGATAATTGTAAAATGATCATTGGTACTCCTTGACTAAGGGCTTATAAATTAAGCATAATGGATGGCATCAAACTGTTTTGGATTGATTAGATTACTTGAACGCTTTTTCATATCTAGTTCTGTCTAATATTCTATCACAATATAGAAAATTGAGGTAGCTTAACGTGAGCATTGGATTCGTGTTATTTTGAGCTCTAAATCAAAAGTTACAGACGAATTAGTGTGGACATGTCAAGTTGATCGGCTAGTTAAAGTGATCATTCTAAACTGATCATTCTAAATTGATCATTGGTGTTCATTAAGTAATGGCTTATAGAGGAAGCATAATCTATGGCATCACATATTTTTTGATAGATTGGATTACTTGGATGCTATGTCGTATCTATTTTTCAAATTTTGTTACAATATAGAAAATTGAGTTAGCTTAACGTGCGCATTTGATTTTTGTGTTTCTGAGTTCCAAAATCAAAAGTTACGGAAGATTTAGTGCGGACATGTCAAGTTAATCGGCCAGTTAAAGTGATCATTCTAAACTGATCATTGGTACCCATTGAGTAAGACTTATAAATGAATCATAATGCATGGCATCAAACAGTTTTGGATAGATTGGAATACTTGGACGCTTTGTCATATCTAGTTCTGTCTCAAAATTTTTCACAATATAGAAAATTGAGCTAGCTTAACGTGGGCATTGGATTAGTGTCATTCTGAACTATAAATCAAAAGTTACAGACGATTTAATGCAGATATGTCAAGTTCATTGGCCAGTTTAAGTAATCTTCTAAACTGATCATTGGTTCTCACTAAGTAAAGGATTATAAATGAAGCATAATTCATGGCATCAAGCAGTCTGGCTAGATTTGATTACTTGGATGCTTTGTCCTCACTATTTCTATCACAAATTTTATCAATATATAGAAAATTTAGCTAGATTATCCTGAGGTTTGGATTCGTGTCATTCGGAGCTTTAAATCAAAAGTTACGGACAATTTAGTGCGGACATGTCAACTTGATCGGCCAGTTAAAGTGATAATTCTAAACTTATCATTGGTGCTCATTGAGTAATGGCGAATAAATGAAGCATAATGCATTGTATCACACAGTTTTGGATAGATTCGATTACTTGGATGCTTTGTCGTATCTATTTCGGTCTGAAATTTTGTTACGATATAGAAAATTGAGCTAGCTTAACGTAGGCATTTGATTCGTGTCATTCTGAGATGTAAATCAACAGTTACGGTCAATTTAGTGAAGGCATGTCAACTTGAGCGGCCAGTAAAAGTGGCATTTTAAACTGATCATTGGTGCTCATTAAATTAGAACTTATAACTGACGCATAAAGCATAGCATCACGCATTTTGGGATAGATTGGATAAGTTGGACGCTTTGTCGTCTTTATTTTTGTCTAAAATTTTGTCAAAAATAGAGAATTGAGCTAGCTTAATGTAGGCATTGGATGCGTGTTATTCTGAACTCTAAATCAAAAGTTACGGACGATTTAGTGTGGACATGTCAAGTTGATCGGCTAGTTAAAGTGTTCATTCAAAACTGATCATTGGTGCTCATTAAGTAAAGGCTTATAAATGAAGCCTAAAGAATGGCATCACGCATTTTAGGATGGATTGGATTACCTGGACGCTTTTTCATATCTATTTCTGACTCAAACTTTGTCACAATATAGAAAAGTGAGATAGATTAGCGTGGGCACTGGGATCGTCTCATTCCGTGCTCTAAATCAAAAGTTACGCTCTATTTAGTGTGGGTCAAAATGATCGGCTAGATAAAATGATCATTCTAAACTGATTATTTGTGTTTATTAAATAAAGGCTTATAAATGAAGCATAATGTATGGCATCAAGCAATTTAGATAGATTGGACTACTTGGATGCTTTTTCGTCTCTATTTCTCTCTCAAATTATGTCAAAATATAGAAAATTGAGGTAGCTTACTGTGGGCATTGGATTTGTGTTATTCTGAGCTCTAAATCAAAGTTATGGATGATTTAGTGTGGACATGTCTAGTTAAAGTGATCATTCTAAACTGATCATTAGTGCTCATTGAGTAAAGGTTTATAAATGAAGCATAATACATGGCATCACACAATTTTGGATAGATTGGATTACTTGAACGCTTTCGCGTATCTATTTCTGTCTCAAAATTTGTTACAATATAGAAAATTTGAGCTAGCTTAACGTGGGCATTGGATTCGTGTGTTTCTAAGATCTAAATCAAAAGTTACAAAGGATTTAGTGCGGACATGTCAAGTTGATCGGCCATTTAAAGTAATCATTCTAAACTGATAAGTGTTGCCCATAAAGTAAAGCATTATAAATGAAACATAATGCATGGCATCAAGAAGTTTGGATAGATTGGATTACTTGTATGTTTTGTCGTCTCTATTTCTGTCTCAAATTTTGTCAAAATATAGAAAATTGAGCTAGCTTAACGTGGCTTTGGATTCGTGTCATTTTGAGCTCTAAATCACAAGTTACGAAGATTTAGTGTGGACATGTCAAGTTGATCGGCCAGTTAAAGTTATCATTCTAAACTGATCATTGGTGCTCATTGAGTAAAGGCTTATAAATAAATCATAATGCATTGCATCAAATAGTTTTGGATAGATTGGATTACATGGACGCTTATTCATATCGATTTCTATCATAAATTTTGTTACAATATAGAAAATTGAGCTAGCTTAACGTGGCTATTTGATTCATGTGTTTATGAGCCCTAAATTAAACGTTACAGACGATTTAGTGCGTACATGTCAAGATGATCAGCCAGTTAAAGTGATCATTATAAACTGATCATTGGTGCTCATTAAGTAAAGGCTTATAAAAGAAGCATAAAGCATGGCATCATGCAGTGTGGGATAGATTGGATTACTTGGTCTTTATTTCTGTCTCAAATTTTGTCGAAAAATAGAAAATTGAGCTAGATTAACGTGGGCATTGGATTCGTGTTATTCTGAGCTCTAAATCAAAAGTTATGGATGATTTAGTGTGGACATGTCTAGTTAAAGTGATCATTCTAAACTGATCATTAGTGCTCATTGAGTAAAGGATTAGAAATGAAGCATAATATATGGCATCACACAATTTTGGATAGATTGGATTACTTGAACGCTTTGGCGTATCTATTTCTGTCTCAAATTTTGTTACAATATAGAAAATTTGATCTAGCTTAACGTGGGCATTGGATTCGTGTGTTTCTAAGATCTAAATCAAAAGTTACAAAGGATTTAGTGCGGACATGTCAAGTTGATCGGCCATTTAAAGTGATCATTCTAAACTGATAAGTGTTGCCCATAAAGTGAAACATTATAAATGAAGCATAATGCATGGCATCAAGAAGTTTGGATAGATTGGATTATTTAGATGTTTTGTCGTCTCCATTTCTGTCTCAAATTTTGTCAAAATATAGAAAATTAAGCTTGGTTAACGTGGGCATTGGATTCGTGTCACTCTGAGCTCAAAATCAAAAGTAACAGACGATTTAGTGCGGACATATCAAGTTGATAGACCAGTTAATATGATTATTCTAAACTGATCATTGGTACTCATTGAGTAAAGTCTTATAAATGAAGCATAATGCATTGCATCAAACAGTTTTGGATGGATTGGATTACTTGAATGCTTTGTCATATCTAGTTCTATCTCAAATTTGTTCAAAGTATAGAAAATTGTGGTAGCTTAACGTGGACATTAGATTTGTGTCATTCTGATCTCTAAATCAAAAGTTACAGACGATTTATTGCGTACATGTCATGTTGATCGGCCCGTTAAAGTAATCATTATAAACTGATCATTGGTGTTCATTACGTAAAAGCTTATAAAATAAGCATAATGCATGGTATCAAGAAGTGTGGATAGACTGGATTACTTGGATGCTTTGTTTTCTCTATTTCTGTCTCAAATTTTGTCAAAATATAGACAATTGAGCTAGCTTAACGTGGCTTTGGATTCATGTCATGTTGAGCTCTAAATCACAAGTTACGGAAGATTTAGTGTGGACATGTCAAGTTGATCGGCCAGTTAAAGTTATTAGTATAAACTGATCATTGGTGCACATTGAGTAAAGGCTTATAAATAAATCATAATGCATGGCATCAAATAGTTTTGGATAGATTGGATTACATGGACACTTTGTCGTATCCATTTCTATCTTAAATTTTGTTACAATATAGAAAATTGAGCTAGCTTAATGTGGCCATTTGATTCATGTGTTTATGAGCCCTAAATTAAAAGTTAAAGATGATTTATTGCGTACATGTCAAGTTGATCAGCCAGTTAAAGTGATCATTATAAACTGATCATTGGTGATCATTAAGTAAAGGCTTATAAATGAAGCATAAAGCATGGCATCATACAGTCTGGGATAGATTGGATTACTTGGTCTCTATTTCTGTCTCAAATTTTGTAGAAAAATAGAGAATTGAGCTAGCTTAACGTAGGCGTTGGATTCCTGTCATTTTGAGCTCTAAATCAAACGTTACGGACGATTTATTGTGGACATGTCAAGTTTATTGGGAATTGGATTCATGTTATTCTGAGATCTAAATCAAAAGTTAGGGACAATTTAGTGTGCACATGTCAAGTTGATTGGCCAGTTAAAGTGATGATTCAAAACTGAGCATTGGTGCTCATTAAGTAAAGGCTTATAAATGAAGCATAATGCACGGCATCACACAGTTTTGGATTGATTGGATTACTTGGAAACTTTGTCGTATCTAGTTTTGGGACAAATTTTGTCAGAATGAGGGCATTGGATTCGTGTCATTCTGAGCTATAAATTAAAAGTTAGGGACGAATTAGTGCAAACATGACGAGTTGATCGGCCAGTTAAAATGATCATTCTAAACTGATCATTGGTGCTCATTGAGTAAAGACTTATAAGTGAAGCATAATGCATGGCATCATGCAGTTTTAGATAAATTGGTTTACATGGAGGCTTTGTCGTATCTGTTTGAGTCTGAAATTTTGTCACAATTTAGAAAATTGAGCTAGCATGACGTGGGCGTTGGATTCATGTCTTGGCCTCACACAGTTTGGGATTGATTGGATTACTTGGACGCTTTATCGTATCTTTTTCTATCTCAAATTATGTCAAATTATAGAAAATTGAGCTAGCTTAATGTGGCAATTAGATTCATGTGATTCTGAGCTCTAAATCAAAAGTTACGGATGGTTTAGTGTGGACATGTCAAGTTGATCGGGCAGTCAAAGTTATCATTCTATGATTATCATTAGTGCTCATTGAGTAAATGCTTATGAATGAAGCATCACGCCGTTTGGGATAGGTTGGACTACTTGGATGCTTTGTCGTCGCTATTTCTGTCTCAAATTTTGTCTAAAAATAGGGAATTGAGCTAGGTTAACGTGGTCATTGGATTCGTGTCATTCGGAGCTCTAAATCAAAAGTTACATACGATTTAGTGCAGACATGTCAAGTTGGTCGGCAAGTCAAAGTGATCATTCAAAACTGATTATTGGCGCTCATAAAGTAAAGGCTTATACATTAAGCCTAAAGAATTGCATCACGCAGTTTTGGATGGATTGGATTACTTGGACGGTTTGTCGTATCTATTTCTGTTTCAAACTTTGTCACAATATAGAAAATTAATCTAGCTTAACGTGGGCACTAGATTCTTGTCGTTCCGAGCTCTAAATAAAAGTTATGGACGATTTAGTGCGGAAATGTCAAGTGGATAGGCCATTTAAAGTGATCATTCTAAGCTGATCATTGGTGCTCATTAAATAAAATGCTTATAAATGAAGCATAATGCATGGCATCAAGCAGGTTAGATAGATTGGATTACTTGGACGCTTTGTCGTCTCTATTTCAGTCTCAAATCATGTCAAAACATAGAAAATTGAGCTAGCTGAACGTGGGCATTGGATTCGTGTATTTCTAAGATCTAGTTCAAAAGTTACAAAGGATTTAGTGCGGACATGTCAAGTTAATCGGCCATTTAAAGTGATCATTCAAAACTGCTAAGTGTAGCCCATTAAGTAAAGCATAATAAATGAAGCATAATGCATGGCATCAAGAAGTTTGGATAGATTGGATTACTTGGATGTTTTGTCGTCTCCATTTCAGTCTCAAATTTTGTCAAAATATAGAAAATTGAACTAGTTTAACGTGGGCATTGGATTCGTGTCTCTCTGAGCTCAAAATCAAAAGTTACAGACGATTTAGTGCGGACATATCAAGTTGATAGACCAGTTAATATGAATATTCTAAACTGATCATTTGTACTCATTGCGGACATAATGCATTGCATCAAACTGTATTGGATAGATTGGATTACTTGAATGCTTTGTCATATCTAGTTTTATCTCAAATTTTGTCAAAATATAGAAAATTGTGCTAGCTTAACGTGGGCATTAGATTAGTGTCATTTTAATATCTAAATCAAAAGTTGCAGACGATTTATTGCGTACATGTCAAGTTGATCGGCCCGTTAAAGTGATCATTATAAACTGATCATTGGTGCTCATTAAGTAAAAGCTTATAAATGAAGCATAATGCATGGCATCAAGAAGTTTGTTTTCTCTATTTCTCTCTCAAATTTCGTCAAAATATAGAAAATTGAGCTAGCTTAACGTGGGCTTTGGATTTGTGTCATTTGAGCTCTAAATCACAAGTTACGGAAGATTTAGTGTGGACATGTCAAGTTGATCGGCCAATTAAAGTTATCATTCTAAACTGATCATTGGTGCTCATTGAGCAATGGCTTATAAATGAAGCATAATGCATGGTATCACACAATTTCGGATACATTGGATTACTTGGACGCATTGCCGTATCTATTTCTATCTCAAATTTTGTTACAATATAGAAAATTGAGATAGCTTAACGTGCGCATTTGATTCGTGTGTTTCTGAGCTCTAAATCAAAAGTTACGGGCGATTTTAGTGCGAAAATGTCAAGTTGATCGGCCAGTTAAAGTGATCATTGTAAATTAATCATTGGTGCTCATTAAGTAAAAACTTATAAATGAAGCATAATGCATGGCATCAAGCAGTTTGGATAGATCGGATTACTTGGATGCTTTGTTGTCCCTATTTTTGTCTCAAATTTTGTCAACCTATAGAAAATTGAGCTAGCTTAACGTGGGCTTTAGATTCGTGTCATTCTGAGCATTAAATCAAAAGTTATAGACGATTTAGTGTGTGCATGTCAATTTGGTCAGCCAATTAAATTGATCATTGGTGCTCATTGAGTAAAGGTTTATAAATGAAGCATAATGCTTGGTATCACACAGTTTCGGATAGATTGGATTACTTGGACAATTTGCCGTATCTATTTCTATCTAAAATTATTTTGCAATATAGAAAATTGAGCTAGCTTAATATGGGCATTTGATTCATGTGTTTCTTAGCTGTAAATCAAAAGTTATAGACAATTTATTGCGTACATGTCAAGTTGATCGGCCACATAAAGTGATCATTCTAAACAGATCATTGGTGGTCATTGAGTAAAGGCTTATAAATGAAGCATAAAGCATGGCATCACGCACTTTGGGACAAAATGGTTTACCTACTAAAATGCTTTGCCGCCTCTATTTCTTTCTCAAATTTTGTTAAAAATAGAGAATTGAGCTAGCTTAACGTGAGCATTGGATTCAACTCATTCTGAGCTTTCAAATCAAATATTACAGACGATTTAGTGCGGACATGTCAAGTTGATTGGGCAGTTAAAGTGATCATCCAAAAGTGATCATTGGTGCTCATTAAGTAAAGGCTTAAAAATGAAGCCTAAAGAATGGCATCACGCAGTTTGGATGGATTCGGTTACTTGGACGATTTGTCGCATCTATTTATGTCACAAACTTTGCCACAATATAGAAAATTGAGCTAGCTTAACGTGGCCATTGGATTCGTGTCATTCCAAGCTCTAAATCAAAACTTACGGACGATTTAGTGCGGACATGTCAAGTGTATCGGCCAATTAAAGTGATCATTCGAAATTGATAGTTGGTGCTCATTAAATAAAGGCTTATGAATGAAGCATAATGCAAGGCATCAAGCAGTTTGTATAGATTGGATTACTTGGATGCTTTGTCGTCTCTATTTCTGTTTAAAATTTTGTCAAAATATAGAAAATTCAGCTAGCTTATCCTAGGCATTGGATTCATGTGTTTCTGAGCTCTAAATCAATAGTTACAAACGATTTAGTGCGGACATATCAAGTTGATAGGCCATTTAAAGTGATCATTCTAAACAGATCATTGGTGCACATTAAGTAAAAGCTTAAATGAAGTATAAAGCATGGCATCACGCAGTTTGGGATATATTGGATTATTTGGACACTTTTTCGTCTCTATTTTTATCTCAAATTTGGTTAAAATATAGAAAATTGAGCTAGTTTATGGGCATTGGATTCGTGTGTTTCTAAGCTCTAATTCAAAAGTTACGGAGGATTTAGTGTAGACATGACAAGTTGATCGGCCATTTAAAGTGATCATTCTAAACTGATATGTGTTGCTCATTATGTAAAGCCTTATAAATGAAACATAATTCATGGCATCAAGAAGTTTGGATAGATTGGATTGCTTTTCTGTTTTGTTGTCTCAATTTCTTC